>JBBPBO010000001.1:76914315-76927298 GCA_037974295.1 Cicer cuneatum | reverse complement strand
CCTTAGATTTCTTTCATAAATTAACTGGCCAATCAAATCCTTTTATTGCTTCCCGCCATAGCTTCTGACTTCCATGCTACTCCACTTTAATTTATAACAAATCTTTAATAATACTTTGATAAAAATAACATAAGATCTTCACCTTTAATCCCCATGATCAAATCTGCACCATTGGATCTTCATGCGATAGTCCATCCTGGACCAGCCTATTTGATGGTTTCAAAAACAGCATTCCAGTGGTTTCAAAAACAAACAGAAACCACCAGAAGCAGAATTAATTGTTTGAGTGTATTGAGTTAAATTTTAAATTATTTGATTTGCATTATGTAAAATGACAAACTGCTTGATCATGACAAATCAAAGCAAGATAAAAATAGTGCAGGTTCACCTGAATCAAAGGAAAACTCTTAAGAAAGAAAATACAAATCTAACAGAAGAAGTTAATGTTTTAAAAAATCAAATTGCAGAATTTAAAACAGAAAGTGTCATTCTTGAAACTAATATTGCAGAATTGAAAACAGAGAATGTATGCTTGAAAAACAGTTTTGCTGAACTTAAAGATGAAAGTTTAAATCTGAAAAATAATCATAATTCAACAGCAATTGAAAATACCACAAGTAATTCTGATATGCATGAACAAGTTCTTTAAGAATTTCTTGATAGTGGTATGGAAAGAAGAAAATATGCTTCTATGATTTGTGGAGTCAGTAGGAACGAAAATAGAGGTATAGGATTTGAAGAAACAATAATTAAACCTAAACCTATGTTTAAACCTGTTCCCTCTGATATAGTGTGTACTGTTTGTTACAAGAAAGGTCATTCCAAAGTGTCTTGTCGTTTGCTAAATACAAGGGAAAACAAGAAACTTTTCAAGACTAATAAACCTGGACCCAACCAGATTTGGGTACCAAAAGATAAAATTGCATATGTTGCAGATGTTCTAAGCAACCAAATTGAAACACCAGTCATGGTGCCTGGTCAATGGATGCTTCCAATATATGAAGGGAAAAAGGTTTATGTTCCAACATATATCAAGCAGAAGCAAAGTAACTTTGGTGGAAGAGGAACTGGTAAATACAATGCCTATCAGAACCAAAACCATAGGAGGAGCAGGAAATACCAAAACAGACAGAGAAATCACACATATCAACAAAACTGGAACTACCAGAGGAATCAGAATTATCATCAGTTCCAGAACTATCGGAGGAACCTGATATATCAGCAGAAAGAGAAGTGTAAGTATCTGGAGAGTTCTTCAAACACTCCAGTAAAATTCATCAAGACTACAAACCAGGAAGGGAATTCAAATTCCTTCATCCAAACCATCTAATCACAAAACATACAGATTCAGAATCTGAAAATCAGAAACAAGAGGATTTTTAGAGTAAAATTGAAACTGTTGACATAGAGGTTACCTTTTGCTGTAAATACTATTATTGTTTGATATTTATGTTTGGTGTGATAACAAGAAGCTTGATCTTAAAAATCAAAGCTAGATAAGTATTCTGCAGGTTGTCAAACTGTCAGAGGAACCAAGCGATTCACGTGATGTGAACACTTCAACAGAAACAGTATTTCAGTGGTTTCAAAAACAAGCAGAAACCACCAGAAGCAGAATTAATGTGCAGGTTCACCAGAACCAAAGGGAGCAGAAGCACAAGAAACAGAAGTACCTGGAAAGAACCAGAAGCTGATTTATCAGAATCAGAAGCTGTTACAGAACTAGATGTTGAGGCGAACCAAGCAATGTTGATGAAGTTTTGGCAGAGGAAGGTTGGATACCTGCTATACAAGAAGAGCTGAATGAATTCCAAAGGAATGATGTTTGGGATCTGGTATCCAGACCAAACAAAAACATTATTGGAACCAAGTAGGTGTTCAGAAATAAATTCAATGAAAAGGGTGAAGTAGTCAAAAACAAGGCAAGGCTTGTGGCACAAGGTTACAGTCAACAAGAGGGCATTGATTACACTGAGACATTTTCTCCAGTGGCCAGCTTAGAAGCTATTCGTATCTTATTGTCCTTTGCTGCAAATAATAATATCAAATTATTTCAAATGGATGTTAAAAGTGCTTTTCTCAATGGTTATTTGAGTGAAGAGGTATATGTTAAACAACCTCCAGGTTTTGAAAATTCTGAATTTCCAAACCATGTCTTTAAACTTAGAAAATCCTTGTATGGGTTAAAACAAGCACCTAGAGCATGGTATGATAGACTCAGTAATTTCTTAATTAAAAATAATTTTGAAAGAGGACAAATAGACAATACTTTGTTTAGCCGATCAATAGACAATGATATTCTGATCATTCAAATTTATGTTGATGATATTATTTTTGGATCTACTAATGGCATTCCTTGTCAAGAATTTTCTGAATCAATGCAGCATAAATTTCAAATGAGTATGATGGGAGAACTTAAGTTCTTTCTAGGAATACAAATTCGACAAAGTTCAGAAGGTATTTACATTCACCAAACTAAATATACAAAGGAACTTCTCAAGAAGTTTAAGATGAGTGATTGCAAACCTATGGCTACACCAATGCATCCTACTTGTTCACTTGATAAAGATGAATCAGGAACAAAAGTTGACCAGAAAATCTACAGAGGAATGATAGGATCATTACTCTACCTTACTACTTCTAGACCTGATATCATACTTAGTGTGTGTGTATGTGCTCGATTTCAATCTGATCCTAGAGAATCTCATCTAACTGCTGTTAAAAGAATCCTTAGATACCTAAAAGGCACTACCAACTTCACCTTGTTTTACAAGAAAACTCTAACATACAAACTGAGTGGATACTGTGATTCTGACTATGCTGGAGATAAACTTGAAAGAAAAAGCACCAGTGGCTATTGTACCTTTTTAGGAGACAAGTTAATTTCGTGGTCCAGGAAGAGGCAACACACTATTGCCATGTCAACAGCAGAGGCAGAATACATTTCAGCAACTGGCTGCAGCTCTCAACTACTCTGGATGAAGCATCAACTTGAAGACTACAAAATATTAGAATCCAACATACCCATCTATTGTGATAACACCTCTGCAATTTGCCTAACCAAAAATCCTATCCTACATTCTAGAGCCAAACACATAGAAATCAAACACCACTTCATCAGAGATTATGTTCAAAAAGGAGTACTCAACATTCAGTTTGTGGACACTGATCATCAATGGGCTGATATCTTAACCAAAGCTTTACCAGAAGATAGGTTCGAGTTCATTAAGAAGCATCTCAGCATTACCTCCACATCTGACTATCTCAAGTAGTCATCTTAGGAGTTTTTAAAATTTCCTGTTATTTTATTTTCTGTCTTTTAATTTATGTTCTGTACTTTGTAAAGAAAAACAAAAAATCAAAAATACTAGGACCACTTTTTGGCTGATGACAAAAAGGGGGAGAAAGAGTGAGAGAGAAAGAAAGGAGAAATAAGTAGAAAAGGAGAGATAAAAAGAAAGAATGAGAGAAAAAGAAATAGAGAAATTAGAAGGAGTTGAAAAGGAGAGGAAACAGGGAGAGAGAAAAACAAAGAAAGAAAAAGAAAGAGTGAAAACAGAAGGAGTTGAAAAGGAGAGGAAATGTGAAGAGAGAAAAAGAAAGAGAGCAAAAAGGAGTTCAAAAGGAGAGGAGAAGAGAAGAAAAGAAAGAGAGAACAAAGAAGGAATCGAAAAGGAGAATATCTGACTTAGGGGGAGAGATTGGTCTGAGGGGGAGTAATTCAAAGTTTTCGAGTCATAAGTTAGCAAAATAAGTTAAGGTTTTGTCATCATCAAAAAGGGGGAGATTGTTGGAACCAAGTTGGTTCTAAGTACTTAGGATTTTGATGCTTACAAATGTACTCAATGTAAACTTATTTTGTACTTTGAATTATTAAGTTAAATGCCCTAGAAACTGAAGGAAACAGAAGCAGAGATCAAAGGAAAATGAATTCTAGAATTCCAGAAGATGTTCCACGATGTCAAAACATCACAAGAGGATATGTTTGGTGGCCCAGAACAGAAGGAATAAAAATAATAATGAAACATGGATCATACCATTGGAAAGCCTGCCAGAAGGAGAGTTGTTCCAGACAAACACGAGTCGAATATCAATTTTATTCCAGAAGTTATTCTGACTAGAAGATGGCCTGGCAGTGAAAAATTACACAGTCCAGACTTGTTCCAGACTTGACCAGAAGGTATGATTATGAGTCCAGAACAAGAGGATCAATCCAGATTTGGCCAAGACCATAAGATAGCATCATTCAAGACATGGAACTAAGACCAGAACAAAAGAAATGAGTTCCAGAATCAATCCAAACCTGGTCCAAAGTTAAAGATATAATGTCCAGACTGAAATATTTTTTGTTCAAGTTAATTTCAGTTTGTTCCAAACCAAAGTCCAAAATCTATCCAGATCAGAGTAAAAACTTCCAGATCAATGGTTCAGAAATAATTATTTGGTCCAGTGATGGTCCAGATCTGAAAATCAGACCATGGCCCAATGGTGGCCGAAATCAGAGGGACAGACTGTGTAGTCCAGCAAAGGCCGAAATCAGAGGATTACAACATATCAATTCGGCTAGGCTAGTTGTGGAATATCGCATGAAGATCCAAGGGTGCAGATTTGATCATGAGGATTAAAGAATCTGAAAAAAAAAATCAAAACAGAATTGGAGAAAAAGGCTCAAAACAGAATCTGAGCAAATTACTCCAGAATATTCTCAAAACAGATTAATCTAAATATACAGCAGAAGTAAAGCATCAGTGAAGTTCTAAAGTTCAACTATAAATAGAGACTTAATGCTAAAGAATAAAGAATTGAAAAACACAAGAACTCAAGCTTCAATTCAAAGATATCTGAGAGTTCAAAAGAGGGAAACACAAATGAACAAGAGCAATATTTTCTAAGTGTTTTCGAGAGAGAAATACAGTGCAACAAACAGCTTTCCAGAAGCAACGTTGCAAAGTTCTAAACCTTTATTATAGTGGTGTAGATTCCTTCTTCAATCTGGGGTTGTCAGATTGGTAGGAGAAGACTTAGCTGGTTTAGTTAAGGTGTTGTTATTCCTCAAAAGTCTGGGGTTGTCAAGCTGTTTGAGAAGACTTGGCAGGTATAGTCAAGGTGTTGTTGTTCCTCAAAAGTCTGGGGTTGTCAGGCTGTTTGGGAAGACTAACTTGAAGGGTCAGTGGTATTGTAATTCAAAGGAGTTTGAATTAGTAAAAGGCCTTCTGGAGGAAGGGACTAGATGTAGCCTAGTTAATGGTGAACCAGTATAAATTGCTGTGTTATTGTATTATTATTATCCGCTGCTGAATCTGATTAATTATTTATCGAATAATTCAAATCAATATTTAATAAAACAGCAAAAGAAATTAAGTTTGACAAACACAATTCAACCCCCCCTTCTCGTGTTTGCACCTTCAGTTGTTTCTTTGTTGCAGGATTTTGAAGACGTAATTCCGAAAGAGGCTCCTCGAGGCCTACCACCTATAAGAGGTATAGAACATCAAATTGATCTCATTCCAGGTGTTTCATTTCCCAACAGGCCAGCATATAGGGCTAACCCCCAAGAGACCAAAGAAATCCAAAGGCAAGTTGAAGACTTGATGCAAAAAGGATGGGTGCAAGAGAGCCTAAGTCCATGTGCAGTCCCTGTTATTCTTGTGCCTAAGAAAGATGGGACTTGGAGGATGTGCATTGATTGTAGAGCCATCAATAATATCACGGTAAAGTATCGACATCCCATTCCTAGATTAGATGATTTGTTGGATGAATTGCATGGTGCTTGTGTGTTTTCCAAAATTGATCTTAAAAGTGGATATCATCAAATTAGGATTAGAGAAGGAGATGAATGGAAAACAGCCTTTAAAACAAAATATGGCTTGTATGAATGGTTAGTCATGCCCTTTGGATTAACAAATGCACCTAGCACTTTCATGAGGTTGATGAACCATGTGTTAAGGGAGTTTCTAGGGAAATTTTTTGTGGTCTACTTTGATGACATTTTGATTTATAGCAAATCTTATGATGATCATCTTTTGCACTTGAGAAGTGTGTTGGAAGCTATTAGGCGTGAGAAATTGTATGCAAACATGGAAAAATGTGTTTTATATACAAATCATGTTGTTTTTCTTGGTTTTGTTATTAGCTCACAGGGAGTGCAGGTTGATCAAGAGAAGGTGAAAGCTATTCAGGAGTGGCCAACTCCTAACAATGTTCACGAGGTAAGAAGCTTTCATGGCTTAGCTAGTTTCTATAGGAGGTTTGTTAAAGATTTTAGTACATTAGCTGCACCTTTAAATGAAGTGATTAAAAAGAATGTGGGATTTAAATGGGGTGAAAAACAAGAACAAGCATTTGCTATCCTCAAAGACAAATTGACTCATGCACCTATTCTTTCATTGCCTAATTTCTCTAAATCTTTTGAAATTGAATGTGATGCATCAAATGTGGGGATAGGGGCTGTTTTGATGCAAGAAGAGCATCCCCTTGCTTATTTTAGTGAGAAACTTAATGGTGCTGTTCTTAATTATCCTACATATGATAAAGAGTTGTATGCATTAGTTAGAGCATTACAAACATGGCAGCACTACCTTTTACCAAAGGAATTCGTAATACATAGTGATCACAAATCATTGAAGTATTTAAAGAGCCAAGGTACGCTCAACAAGAGACATGCCAAGTGGGTTGAATTTCTTGAGCAATTTCAGTACGTGATCAAGCATAAAAAAGGTAAGTCAAATGTTGTTGCTGATGCACTTTCACGAAGGTATGTTTTGTTCTCTACTCTTGAAACTAAGTTTATTGGTTTTGAGGTAATTAAAGAATTGTATGAACATGATCCCGAATTTTCTCAAATATATAAATCCTGTGTACATGCGGCCCAAAATGGGTATTTTAAGCATCATGACTATTTATTTAAAGAAAAGAGGTTATGTGTGCCGAAAAGTTCCATTAGGGATTTACTTGTGAAGGAAGCACATGAGAGGGGATTAATGGGAGATTTTGGGGTACAAAAGACTTTAGACATGCTGCATGAACATTTTTATTGGCCACACATGAAACGTGATGTACACAAATTTTGTGACAGATGCATTGTTTGTAAGAAATCTAAGTCTAAAGTTATGCCTCATGGTTTGTATACTCCGTTACCAATACCTAACTCCCCTTGGATTGATATTTCCATGGATTTTGTTTTAGGTCTTCCTCGGTCTAAAAGCAGAAAAGATTCAATTGTTGTAGTGGTGGACAGATTCTCCAAGATGGCTCACTTCATACCTTGCAGAAAAGTGGATGATGCTTGTCACGTGGCAGATTTGTTCTTTAAAGAAGTAGTTAGACTTCATGGTATACCTAGAAGCATTGTGAGTGATCGAGACAATAAATTCATTAGTCACTTTTGGAGGACACTTTGGGGTAAGCTTGGAACTAAACTTCTCTTTTCGACTACTTGCCACCCACAAACTGATGGCCAAACTGAGGTAGTGAATCGAACTCTTTCTTCTCTTCTAAGGGCTGTAATCCAAAATAATATTAAGACATGGGAAGAATGTTTGCCCCACGTTGAGTTTGCATATAATAGGGTTGTTCATAGCACTACTCGTTATTCTCCCTTTGAAATTGTTTATGGTTTTAACCCTTTCACTCCTCTTGATTTAATGTCTTTGCCAAGTAGTTCTATTCTAATTCATAAGGATGGGAACGCTAAGGCTGAATATGTTCGAAAATTACATTAGAAGGTAAAGGCACAAATTGAAAAGAAAGTGGATAGCTATGCTCGACAAGCTAATAAAGGAAGCAAAAAGGTTGTGTTTGAACCAGGTGATTGGGTTTGGGTTCATTTCAGGAAGGAAAGATTTCCTTCTCAAAGAAAATCTAAGCTTCAAGGGGAGATGGACCTTTTCAAGTGCTGTCCAAAATTAATGATAAGGCGTACAAAATAGATCTTCCAGGTGAGTATGGTGTTAGTCCTGCTTTTAATGTGGCTGACTTGTCTCCTTATGATGCAGTTGAAGCAAATTTCAATTTGAGGGCAAATTCAGTTCAAGAAGGAGGGAATGATGAAGACATAGAATGCATAACCAAGGAAGGAAACATAGAGGATATTCAAGGTCTTGGAACTCCAATGACAAGAGCAAGATCAAAGAAAGCAAAAGAGGGTTTAAATAGCTTGATAACCACGTTATTTGAAGCAAGTACAAGTCATGAAGAATTGAAGCCCAAGATAATAAATTGTTTAATTCAAATTGAAGGAGTTAAGGAATGAAGGCGGCATCTATGTGTTATCAAATTTTAATATTAGTTTTAATTAATTAGTAGACTGAATTAATAAGAAAATTTGGGTCTAATTGTAGAAACATGAATTGGGCCAAATTTACAGAACTTGTAAGGAGTTGCCACTATAAAAGGCAAACCCTTATTTTTTTTTTTAGGGGAGATTTTGGAACATTATTGTTGTGAGGCTTTGCTCTCTAGAGTTCTTGAAAGAATTCACTTTGAACTTATCAAGGTTGTTAATCCTTGTGGCGTTCTTTTGGCTTATCAATCCTTAGATTGTGGCGCCATTCTTTTCTTGGTTCGTTTGTTAAATAGTAATTTGAATTTCCTTTACATCAAACTCTATTACTCAAATTCTATCAATTTTCGTGTTCAGTAACCTGCGATTATATCTTCAGTTCTACGTACTTGTTTTCGGTGATTCAATAGCCTAACTTGCGTTTCGGAACGTCATCTTTCACCTTGTTTTGGAATCGTCTGATTCTGACTTTCGGAGCCTCGGTTTCCTACCTAGAACGATCCTTAAAGTGATTCATGACAACCAGAATCATATCCACATTTAAGCATCCAGTTTGTGGACACTGATCATCAATGGGCTGATATCTTCACCAAGGCATTACCAGAAGATAGGTTCGAGTTCATTAAGAAGCATCTCAGCATGACCTCCATATCTGACTAGCTCAAGTAGTCATCTTAGGAGTTTTTAAAATTTCTTGCAATTTTATTTTATGTCTTTTAATTTCAGTTTTTACTTTCTGTAATTTGTAAAAAAAAAATAATACAAAAATAGTAGGACCACTTTTTGGCTGATGACAAAAAGGGGGAGAAAGAGAGAGAGAGAAAGAAAGGAGAAATAAGTAGAAAAGGAGAGATAAAAAGAAAGAGAGAAAATAGAATGAGTTGAAAAGGAGAGGAAACAGGGAGAGAGAAAAACAAAGAAAGAAAAAGAAAGAGTGAAAACAGAAGGAGTTGAAAAGGAAAGGAAATGTGAAGAGAGAAAAACAAAAAGAGAGCAAAAAGAAGGAGTTGAAAAGGAGAGGAGAAGAAAAGAAAAGAAAGAGAGAACAAAGAAGGAGTTGAAAAGGAGAGTATCAGACTTAGGGGGAGAGATTGGTCTGAGAGGGAGTAATTCAAAGTCTTCGAGTCATAGGTTAGCAAAATAAGTTAAGGTTTTGTCATCATCAAAAAGGGGGAGATTGTTGGAACCAAGTTGGTTCTAAGTACTTAGGATTTTGATGCTTAAAAATGTACTCAATGTAAACTTATTTTGTACTTTGAATTATTAAGTTAAATGCCCCAGAAACTGAAGGAAACAGAAGCAGAGATCAAAGGATTCCAGAAAAATGAATTCTGGATTGACCAGAAGATATCCATGAATGTCAAACATATCACCAGAAGATATCTTTGCTGGCCCAGATCAGAATGAAGAAAAATCAGAAGGAAACATGGATCATATCAATGGAAAGCCTGCCAGAAGGAGAGTTTTTCCAGACAAACAGGAATCAAATATCAATTTTATTCTAGAAGTTGTTCTGACAAGAAGATGGCCTGGCAGTGAAAAATTACACGGTCCAGACTTGTTCCAGACTTGACCAGAAGGTATGTTTATGACTCCAGAACAAGAGGATCAATCCAGATTTGGCCCAGACCATAAGATAGCATGATTCAGGGCATGGAACTAAGTCCAAACCAAAAGAAATGAGTTCCAGAATCAATCCAGACCTGGTCCAAAATTAAAGGTAAAATGTTCAGACTGAAATATTTTTTGTTCAAGTTAATTTCAGTTTGTTCCAGATCAGAGTAAAAACTTCCAGATCAATGGTTCAGAAATAATTATTTGGTCCAGATCAGAAAATCATACCATGGCCCAGTGGTGGCCGAAATCGGAGGGACAGACTGTGCAGTCCAGCAAAGGCCGAATTCAGAGGATTTTAGCATAGCAGATGCCGTCAAGGGAAGGCCGAAATCATAAGATCAGAGGGTTAGGAAGTGCGGTCCTGGAATGGCCGAAATCAGAGGATCTCAGAATATCAAATAGGCTGGTCTAGGCTGGACTATCGCATGAAGATCCAATGGTGCAGATTTGATCATGGGGATTAAAGGTGAAGATCTTATGTTATTTTTATCAAAGTATTATTAAAGATTTGTTATAAATTAAAGTGGAGTAGCATGGAAGTCAGAAGCTATGGCGGGAAGCAATAAAAGGATTTGATTGGCCAGTTAATTTATGAAAGAAATCTAAGGCTTAAAAAAGATATGTTTTTGATTTAAATGAAGCCCAATTGGTCAAGTTATTTTTGCCAGAGAATCCAGCAACATTTCAGCTCGAAAATCAAAAAAAGAGTCATACAGTTCCAAAGCAAACACTCTCAAATTTTCATAGAAGTCAATTGTGAGTTCCAGCTTTCAAGAAGCGAGTACTCTTCTTATTTTCTTTCCACTGTGTCAAATATAAGTTGTTGAAGTAGAGTCTACAAGCTGAGGGAGTCAGTAGGGGTAGCAAGTACTTAGCAATTAGATTCATAGTGTTGTGGTTTCTTCTACAATTTGGGGTTGTCAGATTGGCTGAAGACAGGTTTTTTTGCTCAAGAAGTCTAGGATTGTTAGACTATTGAGAAGACTGACTTGGAGGATCAGTAGCAAGGTTGTAATTCAAGTTTGAATTCGTCAAATCCTTCAAGGCGAAGGGACTGGAGAAAGCCTCGTTAACGGTGAACCCCAATTTTCCACAATAATTGTAAAGGGTCACCAACCGAAATTAACAAATACCACATAGCATTTATATCAGACATATTCAAGGCACATCATAAAACGATGATGATAAATAAGGATGCTCAATTTTGAAAATACATGATATTTGTACCTTTTCAAACAGCAACCAATTTAATATGAAAGTCATGTTGTAAGCACAAACATCAATTCAGTAATCACACCAATTCATCAGAAATTCCAGATTTCATAAAGTACTTACACACACAACAATTTCCAACCCTCATTATATAACCAAAATGTGACCCACCGGTCAATCACCTCGATGCAATATGTATATGCTCATGTATACATTATCTTGGATTCACCAAGGTGCAGTCGCTCAATAGACCAGCACATTTTACATATGTAAGACTTTAACAGCCCTCAAGACCAGGGTGCAATCGCTCACAGATCAGCACCAGTGCAGTCGCTCACAGACCAGCACTCATGCAGTCGCTCACAGACCAGCACGTTTGACATAAACCAAGGTACAATCGCTCACAGATCAGTACCTAGTGCAGTCGCTCACAGACCAGCACTCGTGCAATCGCTCACAGATCAGCACGTAGTTGCGCATTTCAGGGTACAGACCCTCACAGTCCAGTACCAGTGCAGTCGCTCAACAGACCAGCACTTATATACCAAGGTACAATCGCTCACAGATCAGTACCTAGTGCAATTGCTCACAGATCAGCACTCGTGCAATCGCTCACAGATCAGCACTCGTGCAATCGCTCACAGATCAGCACGTGGTTGCGCATTACTCTGTGGCCCATCGCGGGTACCACATGACTATGCTATGCATGAGTATGTAGTGTTTCACTTCACTGGAAACAATATGCAACATCAGTAAAATTCATGCATTTTCATCATTTTTTTCAAAACATTTCAACACAATCAATATCATCATCTACACATCAATGATTAACCATTCAAGCAAACATTATCACCTTACATTACCTCAATGTTCCACTCTTCATTATCAAAGTTTTTCCCCCAACTTTCAAAATTCAGAACTAGTGTTTTAAAACTACAATTTCTGGAAAAAACAAATTTGTATTCGAATACAGCTTCATTGTATTCGTTTTATAGAAGTCAAACAGGGCAGAATCAACACCCTGTATTCGAATACAGACTCCTTGTATTCGAATACAGAGGCTATCTCAGTGCAAAAGTCAGAATTTCCACAACCTCAGTAAAGTTTCAAAGGCTTCATCACCACCACTTCAAACTATCACAAAAATTCCATTTTTATTCACCACAAACCTTCCCCAAGGTACCCCAACACTTAAGGTTTATAAAAACAATGTTTAAAACTTGAATTTCTGAAAAACACGAATCTGTATTCGAATACAGCTCCATTGTATTCGAATACAGAAGCTAAAACAGTGAAAAATCAGCATTCTGTATTCGAATACGAGGTTGTCGTAGTCGAATACAGATGCGAAGTCAGTGGCAAAAGTTGCAAATCTGTATTCGGCTACATAGGGTCGTAGTCGAATACAGATGCTAAAACAGAAGCAAAAATTGCTAATCTGTATTCGACTACAGAGGGTCGTAGTCGAATACAGATGCTAAGTTAGAAGCAAAATTGGCAAAATTGTATTCGACTACAGAATGTCGTAGTCGAATACAAGTTCGAAAATCTGAAGAAAACAGAAGCTTTGCAGGCTGTATTCGAATACACCTTCGAATTCAGTGAAATTTTCCTGAAACTTCAGCACATTTTCAAAACCATTTCCTTTGAAAAACCAACCAAAACCCTAGAATCATAATTTCCAATCTTTATAAACCTCACAACTCAGACATTGTTCATCAAACATCAACAACAGATTTTCAAGAAAAACACTTCCACCATTTTAAATTCCTTTTCTTTTGAACCACCATCAACACCAGATTGTTTAACAAAACACAGCAAAAACACAGAATCACTAAAACCAGAAAGTCAACCACAAAACAGTCCCACACAA
>JBBPBO010000001.1:76893135-76913815 GCA_037974295.1 Cicer cuneatum | reverse complement strand
TTTCTTCTCTTCTAAGGGCTGTAATCCAAAATAATATTAAGACATGGGAAGAATGTTTGCCCCACGTTGAGTTTGCATATAATAGGGTTGTTCATAGCACTACTCGTTATTCTCCCTTTGAAATTGTTTATGGTTTTAACCCTTTCACTCCTCTTGATTTAATGTCTTTGCCAAGTAGTTCTATTCTAATTCATAAGGATGGGAACGCTAAGGCTGAATATGTTCGAAAATTACATTAGAAGGTAAAGGCACAAATTGAAAAGAAAGTGGATAGCTATGCTCGACAAGCTAATAAAGGAAGCAAAAAGGTTGTGTTTGAACCAGGTGATTGGGTTTGGGTTCATTTCAGGAAGGAAAGATTTCCTTCTCAAAGAAAATCTAAGCTTCAAGGGGAGATGGACCTTTTCAAGTGCTGTCCAAAATTAATGATAAGGCGTACAAAATAGATCTTCCAGGTGAGTATGGTGTTAGTCCTGCTTTTAATGTGGCTGACTTGTCTCCTTATGATGCAGTTGAAGCAAATTTCAATTTGAGGGCAAATTCAGTTCAAGAAGGAGGGAATGATGAAGACATAGAATGCATAACCAAGGAAGGAAACATAGAGGATATTCAAGGTCTTGGAACTCCAATGACAAGAGCAAGATCAAAGAAAGCAAAAGAGGGTTTAAATAGCTTGATAACCACGTTATTTGAAGCAAGTACAAGTCATGAAGAATTGAAGCCCAAGATAATAAATTGTTTAATTCAAATTGAAGGAGTTAAGGAATGAAGGCGGCATCTATGTGTTATCAAATTTTAATATTAGTTTTAATTAATTAGTAGACTGAATTAATAAGAAAATTTGGGTCTAATTGTAGAAACATGAATTGGGCCAAATTTACAGAACTTGTAAGGAGTTGCCACTATAAAAGGCAAACCCTTATTTTTTTTTTTTAGGGGAGATTTTGGAACATTATTGTTGTGAGGCTTTGCTCTCTAGAGTTCTTGAAAGAATTCACTTTGAACTTATCAAGGTTGTTAATCCTTGTGGCGTTCTTTTGGCTTATCAATCCTTAGATTGTGGCGCCATTCTTTTCTTGGTTCGTTTGTTAAATAGTAATTTGAATTTCCTTTACATCAAACTCTATTACTCAAATTCTATCAATTTTCGTGTTCAGTAACCTGCGATTATATCTTCAGTTCTACGTACTTGTTTTCGGTGATTCAATAGCCTAACTTGCGTTTCGGAACATCATCTTTCACCTTGTTTTGGAATCGTCTGATTCTGACTTTCGGAGCCCCGGTTTCCTACCTAGAACGATCCTTAAAGTGATTCATGACAACCAGAATCATATCACCTATCTTACACGCTAGAGCCAAACACATTGAAATAAAACACCACTTCATTAGGGACCATGTTCAAAAAGGGACTTTGAGCATCCTGTTTGTGGACACTGATCATCAATGGGCTGATATCTTCACCAAGGCATTACCAGAAGATAGGTTCGAGTTCATTAAGAAGCATCTCAGCATGACCTCCATATCTGACTAGCTCAAGTAGTCATCTTAGGAGTTTTTAAAATTTCTTGCAATTTTATTTTATGTCTTTTAATTTCAGTTTTTACTTTCTGTAATTTGTAAAAAAAAAATAATACAAAAATAGTAGGACCACTTTTTGGCTGATGACAAAAAGGGGGAGAAAGAGAGAGAGAGAAAGAAAGGAGAAATAAGTAGAAAAGGAGAGATAAAAAGAAAGAGAGAAAATAGAATGAGTTGAAAAGGAGAGGAAACAGGGAGAGAGAAAAACAAAGAAAGAAAAAGAAAGAGTGAAAACAGAAGGAGTTGAAAAGGAAAGGAAATGTGAAGAGAGAAAAACAAAAAGAGAGCAAAAAGAAGGAGTTGAAAAGGAGAGGAGAAGAAAAGAAAAGAAAGAGAGAACAAAGAAGGAGTTGAAAAGGAGAGTATCAGACTTAGGGGGAGAGATTGGTCTGAGAGGGAGTAATTCAAAGTCTTCGAGTCATAGGTTAGCAAAATAAGTTAAGGTTTTGTCATCATCAAAAAGGGGGAGATTGTTGGAACCAAGTTGGTTCTAAGTACTTAGGATTTTGATGCTTAAAAATGTACTCAATGTAAACTTATTTTGTACTTTGAATTATTAAGTTAAATGCCCCAGAAACTGAAGGAAACAGAAGCAGAGATCAAAGGATTCCAGAAAAATGAATTCTGGATTGACCAGAAGATATCCATGAATGTCAAACATATCACCAGAAGATATCTTTGCTGGCCCAGATCAGAATGAAGAAAAATCAGAAGGAAACATGGATCATATCAATGGAAAGCCTGCCAGAAGGAGAGTTTTTCCAGACAAACAGGAATCAAATATCAATTTTATTCTAGAAGTTGTTCTGACAAGAAGATGGCCTGGCAGTGAAAAATTACACGGTCCAGACTTGTTCCAGACTTGACCAGAAGGTATGTTTATGACTCCAGAACAAGAGGATCAATCCAGATTTGGCCCAGACCATAAGATAGCATGATTCAGGGCATGGAACTAAGTCCAAACCAAAAGAAATGAGTTCCAGAATCAATCCAGACCTGGTCCAAAATTAAAGGTAAAATGTTCAGACTGAAATATTTTTTGTTCAAGTTAATTTCAGTTTGTTCCAGATCAGAGTAAAAACTTCCAGATCAATGGTTCAGAAATAATTATTTGGTCCAGATCAGAAAATCATACCATGGCCCAGTGGTGGCCGAAATCGGAGGGACAGACTGTGCAGTCCAGCAAAGGCCGAATTCAGAGGATTTTAGCATAGCAGATGCCGTCAAGGGAAGGCCGAAATCATAAGATCAGAGGGTTAGGAAGTGCGGTCCTGGAATGGCCGAAATCAGAGGATCTCAGAATATCAAATAGGCTGGTCTAGGCTGGACTATCGCATGAAGATCCAATGGTGCAGATTTGATCATGGGGATTAAAGGTGAAGATCTTATGTTATTTTTATCAAAGTATTATTAAAGATTTGTTATAAATTAAAGTGGAGTAGCATGGAAGTCAGAAGCTATGGCGGGAAGCAATAAAAGGATTTGATTGGCCAGTTAATTTATGAAAGAAATCTAAGGCTTAAAAAAGATATGTTTTTGATTTAAATGAAGCCCAATTGGTCAAGTTATTTTTGCCAGAGAATCCAGCAACATTTCAGCTCGAAAATCAAAAAAAGAGTCATACAGTTCCAAAGCAAACACTCTCAAATTTTCATAGAAGTCAATTGTGAGTTCCAGCTTTCAAGAAGCGAGTACTCTTCTTATTTTCTTTCCACTGTGTCAAATATAAGTTGTTGAAGTAGAGTCTACAAGCTGAGGGAGTCAGTAGGGGTAGCAAGTACTTAGCAATTAGATTCATAGTGTTGTGGTTTCTTCTACAATTTGGGGTTGTCAGATTGGCTGAAGACAGGTTTTTTTGCTCAAGAAGTCTAGGATTGTTAGACTATTGAGAAGACTGACTTGGAGGATCAGTAGCAAGGTTGTAATTCAAGTTTGAATTCGTCAAATCCTTCAAGGCGAAGGGACTGGAGAAAGCCTCGTTAACGGTGAACCCCAATTTTCCACAATAATTGTAAAGGGTCACCAACCGAAATTAACAAATACCACATAGCATTTATATCAGACATATTCAAGGCACATCATAAAACGATGATGATAAATAAGGATGCTCAATTTTGAAAATACATGATATTTGTACCTTTTCAAACAGCAACCAATTTAATATGAAAGTCATGTTGTAAGCACAAACATCAATTCAGTAATCACACCAATTCATCAGAAATTCCAGATTTCATAAAGTACTTACACACACAACAATTTCCAACCCTCATTATATAACCAAAATGTGACCCACCGGTCAATCACCTCGATGCAATATGTATATGCTCATGTATACATTATCTTGGATTCACCAAGGTGCAGTCGCTCAATAGACCAGCACATTTTACATATGTAAGACTTTAACAGCCCTCAAGACCAGGGTGCAATCGCTCACAGATCAGCACCAGTGCAGTCGCTCACAGACCAGCACTCATGCAGTCGCTCACAGACCAGCACGTTTGACATAAACCAAGGTACAATCGCTCACAGATCAGTACCTAGTGCAGTCGCTCACAAACCAGCACTCGTGCAATCGCTCACAGATCAGCACGTAGTTGCGCATTTCAGGGTACAGACCCTCACAGTCCAGTACCAGTGCAGTCGCTCAACAGACCAGCACTTATATACCAAGGTACAATCGCTCACAGATCAGTACCTAGTGCAATTGCTCACAGATCAGCACTCGTGCAATCGCTCATAGATCAGCACTCGTGCAATCGCTCACAGATCAGCACGTGGTTGCGCATTACTCTGTGGCCCATCGCGGGTACCACATGACTATGCTATGCATGAGTATGTAGTGTTTCACTTCACTGGAAACAATATGCAACATCAGTAAAATTCATGCATTTTCATCATTTTTTTCAAAACATTTCAACACAATCAATATCATCATCTACACATCAATGATTAACCATTCAAGCAAACATTATCACCTTACATTACCTCAATGTTCCACTCTTCATTATCAAAGTTTTTCCCCCAACTTTCAAAATTCAGAACTAGTGTTTTAAAACTACAATTTCTGGAAAAAACAAATTTGTATTCGAATACAGCTTCATTGTATTCGTTTTATAGAAGTCAAACAGGGCAGAATCAACACCCTGTATTCGAATACAGACTCCTTGTATTCGAATACAGAGGCTATCTCAGTGCAAAAGTCAGAATTTCCACAACCTCAGTAAAGTTTCAAAGGCTTCATCACCACCACTTCAAACTATCACAAAAATTCCATTTTTATTCACCACAAACCTTCCCCAAGGTACCCCAACACTTAAGGTTTATAAAAACAATGTTTAAAACTTGAATTTCTGAAAAACACGAATCTGTATTCGAATACAGCTCCATTGTATTCGAATACAGAAGCTAAAACAGTGAAAAATCAGCATTCTGTATTCGAATACGAGGTTGTCGTAGTCGAATACAGATGCGAAGTCAGTGGCAAAAGTTGCAAATCTGTATTCGGCTACATAGGGTCGTAGTCGAATACAGATGCTAAAACAGAAGCAAAAATTGCTAATCTGTATTCGACTACAGAGGGTCGTAGTCGAATACAGATGCTAAGTTAGAAGCAAAATTGGCAAAATTGTATTCGACTACAGAATGTCGTAGTCGAATACAAGTTCGAAAATCTGAAGAAAACAGAAGCTTTGCAGGCTGTATTCGAATACACCTTCGAATTCAGTGAAATTTTCCTGAAACTTCAGCACATTTTCAAAACCATTTCCTTTGAAAAACCAACCAAAACCCTAGAATCATAATTTCCAATCTTTATAAACCTCACAACTCAGACATTGTTCATCAAACATCAACAACAGATTTTCAAGAAAAACACTTCCACCATTTTAAATTCCTTTTCTTTTGAACCACCATCAACACCAGATTGTTTAACAAAACACAGCAAAAACACAGAATCACTAAAACCAGAAAGTCAACCACAAAACAGTCCCACACAAACTAACTCAAGCATTTGGATCATCTCCAATACAACACCACCCAAATCATCATTCAAACACAACAGAATGATTTCTTACTCAACACAACAAACAATACATCATCAACAAAGCAACACAATAAGTTCCTTCACTGAAAACAGCAGGAACATCAAAATAGTTTGATTTCCAAAACATAATACAATGTTTTTCACAAACATAAACCAATAATCATTCATCACACATGCATTTACAGCCCTAAATGGAAATCTAAAAAGTTGGAAGGTGCCCTTACCTTAATTACGTTCCCTTAACTCGTACGCTTCTGCGACAAAAGTCGACGATACTCCCGTTTCGCGTTCACCGCTACGAAAGTTAGTTCTTTAGCTCCGTAACGATCAAAGGAATAACTTTCGTACTCGAAACTTTCTGATTCGACACTCAGATTTTCAAGAAAAATGTATTTTGAGTAAACTGTTTTTCCTTCACCAACACAAAAAATGAGAAGAAGATGATAAAGCAAAAACTGGCGCAGTAGAGGAAAGAAGAAAAAACTTCTCACTTAAATATCCACCTAAAAGCAGACTGACACAGCAGAGGAAAGAAGGAATTGTTTCTTTCTTAACAAATATCTACGCCACCTCACCCAACACTTGTATTAAAATATCTTAATCAACGGCCCGATAATTTAATTACTCGAAATTAAATTAATTCATCCATTATCCAATAATTTTATTTCCACCTTCAAAACAAATATATATATATATATATATATATTTACACAAAACATACATATATTGAATATTTTACAAATATTCCCAAATACACTTAAAATTAAATCTGAATTTAATTTTAAAATTAAGGGTCTTACATTACTACCCCCCTTAAGTTAGTTTCGTCCTCGAAACTACATGTCGTTAAACAAATGAGGATGTTGTTCCCTCATCTTACTCTCTAGTTCCCAAGTCGCGTCTCCAATAGTCGGATTCCAAATCAGTTTGACTAGTGGGACTTCCTTGCTCCTCAACTGTTTAATCTTCCTGTCCTCAATTCTTACAGGGAATACTTCAAATGACAGGTTATCCTTCAGCTGAATTGTGTCTGGTTCGATCACATGTGATGATCTGAAATGTATTTCCTTAACTCCGACACGTGAAATACGTCGTGAATATTGGACAGCATTGGAGGTAAAGCAATCCGATAAGCCAATGGTCCAATACGTGCAGTAATCTGGTATGGTCCAATAAATTTAGGAGTCAATTTTCTGGATTTAATAGCTCTGCCCACTCCATTTGTAGGCGTGACTCTTAGAAATACATGATCGCCTTGCTGGAATTCCAAAGGTCTGCGACGCTTGTCCGCATAACTCTTTTGACGATCCTGTGAAATCTTCATTTTCTCTTGTATCCTCTTGACTTTTTCTGTAGTTTGTTCCACCATCTCAGGTCCAACAATCATACTTTCTCCGTCTTTATACCAACATAAAGGCGTTTGACACTTGCGTCCATACAATGCTTCATAGGGTGCCATTCCAATGCTCGCGTGAAAACTGTTGTTGTAGGTGAACTCAATCAATGGCAGTACATCATCCCAACTTCCTCTGTCATCTAATACGCATGCTCTTAATAGATCTTCCAAGGACTGATTTGTTCTCTCGGTTTGTCCATCTGTTTGTGGATGGTAAGCTAAACTCAATTTCAGTTTTGTTCCCAACGCTTCATGCAACGCTCCCCAAAAGTGAGATGTGAACTTTGGGTCACGGTCCGATACAATACTCGATGGAACTCCGTGTAATCTCACAATCTCAGCAATGTAGATCTCTGTCAACTTATCTACCTTATAATTGGTCTTTACCGGCAAGAAATGTGCAAATTTTGTCAATCGATCTACTATTACCCAAATCGAATCATGCTTTCTTCTTGTCTTGGGTAATCCAGTTATAAAATCCATGGAAATGCTATCCCACTTCCATTCCGGTATATCCAAAGCCTGCAACATTCCAGCAGGTCGTTGATGTTCCACCTTCGCTTTTTGACAAGTTAAACAAGCCGATACATACTCCCTACGTCCCTCTTCATTCCTGGCCACCAGTAATTCTGTTTTAAGTCCTGGTACATCTTGGTCGCTCTAGGATGAATACTCAGTTTGCTCTTTTGAGCCTATTCCAAGATTGCCCTTCTCATACCTGCAACTTCCGGTACATAAATCCTTCCATTACATCTCAGAATATTATCTGTTCCAACCTTGAACTCAGCTGTATTTCCTTGTACGATTAAGTTCCTCTTTTCTTTAATTAATGCGTCATCTTTCGCAATCTCCTCCAGTAGTCCACTCGAAACTGTTATCATTCCACATTTTAAAATTCCTGGTGCAAACTCTATGTCCAAGTGTAGATCTCTAAATGCTTCCCACAACTCCTGTTGTCTGGCCATTAACATTGAAGATACTGACACACTTTTTCTGCTCAATGCATCAGCCACTACATTGGCTTTTCCAGGGTGATACTGTAATGAAAAATCAAAATCTTTGAGAGTCTCCATCCATCTCCTCTGACGCATGTTCAATTCTTTCTGATCGAACAGATACTTCAAACTTTTATGGTCACTGAATACCGTGAACGTGGATCCATAAAGGTAGTGTCTCCAGACCTTTAATGCAAACACTACAGCAGCAAGCTCTAGATCATGAGTCGGATAGTTCCATTCGTGAGCTTTCAATTGCCTTGAGGCATAGGCGACAGCTTTCTGGTGTTGCATCAAAACACAGCCCAGACCCTGGTGAGATGCATCACAATAAACCTCATATGGTTCCTCTGGTTGTGGCAAAACCAATACTGGTGAGGTTGTCAACTTTTCCTTAAGCAACTGAAAATTCTCTTCACACTTCTCTGTCCATGCAAACGGCTGATTCTTCCTGGTGAGTTGTGTCAAAGGAGCTACAATCTTAGCAAATCCCTCAATAAATCTCCTGTAGTATCCTGCCAGTCCGACGAAACTTCTTATATCCGTGATGGTCTGAGGTTGTTTCCAAGCAAGAATTGTCTCAATCTTTGCCGGATCTACAGCAATTCCTTCCTTTGTTATTACATGTCCCAAGAAGTTCACTTCCTTTAGCCAAAACTCGCATTTCAACAAATTGGCATACAGCAGCTTTTCGCGTAATACTTCAAGAACTTGATGCAAATGCTCTCCATGTTCTTCTTCCATCCTTTTTCTTAACTAACAACACCGGAGCTCCCCAAGGTGACACACTTGGCCTGATAAATCCCTTCTCCAACATACCTTCAATTTGATCCTTAAGCTCGTTTAATTCCAATGGCGACATTCTATACGGCGCAATTGAAATGGGTCCAGTTCCTGGGTGCAAATCAATGAAGAACTCCACTTCTCTTACTGGGGGTAATCCTGGAATTTCTGTTGGAAATACGTCCGGATACTCTTTGACTAACACTACATCTTCTGTGCTCACATCCATCTTGGTCTCTACGTTAGCCAATGATAAAAATTCCTGAGTTCCTTCTCTCAGTGATACTCCAAGCTTGTTAGCAACCAAATACCGAACGACTCCAGGTTCGGGAAAAATAACTAATTTGCGGGCACAATCCAAGACTACATAATTATAAGACATCCAATCCATGCCGAGAATTATCTCGAGTGATTGTAGAGGTAGACAGATTAAATTAACCAAGAAATCTCTATCTTGAATTGTTACAGGACAACTTAAACATGCAGAATTTACGGTCAAAGTCTGAGCAGGTGTGGAAACAATCATATCAAAAGGCAAAGCAGACATAGATAGCTTCAAACGATTTACACAATCCATAGCAATGAAAGAATGAGTTGCTCCCAAATCAAAAAGTGCAATTAATGTGTTACCTGCAATCTGGCAGTCTTGCTGGATTAAAATAGGAGTTTGACTTCCAGCAGCAGCACCCATGTGGTAGACGCGTCCCCTAGCAATAGGACGAGTGGCCCTAGCCGTATTCACTGTTGGTTCTACCTTCGGAGCCCGACAATCCCTTGCGACGTGCCTGGTTTTTGACAATTGAAACATACAAGATCCCTTGTGGTACAAGCTGTAGCCATGTGTCCCTCTATTCCACATCGGAAGCATCGAACTCCTTGTCCTAATTGTCTTCCAAAGTTCTGATTTCCTGGCCGATTTTGGCCTCTACTGTTGTTCTGGGGTCTGTTATATGGCTTAACCACTTGCTTTCCTTTGCTGTTTTGATAGTTCATTCGGCTGGGTCCTCCCAAATTAAAGTTCCCTCCTCGGTTGGCCCTCCTATTTTTCATGTCCTCAACCTCTCTACACTTCTCCACTAGAACTTGGAAACGTTGAATTCCCAAGGGTAAAATGGAGTCTTGAATTTCATATTTCAGTCCGTTTTGAAAACGATGGCACATAAATGGTTCATCAACTTCTTCCCGGAAGAATCTGAAATGTCTAGACAGCGATTCAAATTTAGCCGCATATTCTCCCACTGTCATATTACCCTGGTGCAATTTCAGGAAATCGTCACCCAATTTGGTCCTAGTGCTCATTGGGAAGTACTTGTCCAAAAACTTCTTCTTGAACGAATCCCAGTTTACCTCCTCATGAGCTGCCCCCATCAGTAGCCTTGTACTCCTCCACCAATACTCTGCATCCCCTAGCAGCAGATATGTAGCATAATTGACTTTTACTACTGCCTGGCAGTTAATCATTTCAAAGATTTTCTCCATTTCTTGAATCCATTGGTCCGCTCTTTCCGGACCCTCGTCACCTTTGAATTTTGGAGGATTATGACGACGAAAATCCTCTAGTCCTCTTGACTCAGCAGCACGGATTTCTCTTTCTCTTTTCTCTAAGTCACGCCGAGTCTTCGCAGCCGTCTGTGCAGCAACAGATGCAGCCATATTATTCATTACTTCAGCCATCCTATCTTCCCTGCTGTCGTTGGTTCTTACAGTGTCGTCACTACTTGGAGGCATTGTTCCACTACAAAACCATCATCAAGTAGAAACCTCACACCGTTTAGAATAATTCCAAAATATAGCTCAACAACATCATTACTTCAGTACACCACAACTATATTAGACTTGACACTCTAATTACTTGCTCCTATGTATGATCAGATAACGACTTAAAACCAACAATTAAATCAGAGCTTTAACCCAAAACTTTAACCAAATGCTCTGATACCACTAATGTAACACCCCGAGTTTAAAACACAACGCGAGTGTATTTTTTTTTTTAAAACGAATACATAAATAAAAGAGTTTTCAGAATTACGTTTCAAGGAAATTAAAATCAATTCAAATTAAATATCATTCGACTTCGTAATCAAAAATAGTAAGGTAATTAAAACAACAACATCACAATTAAATCGAATGAGATATTTGTGGGAAATTGATCTTTAATAATATACTAAAATAAAGATACATCAAACTGGATTCTCAATCCACCAAAATATTTATCAGTGTGGAAAAGTTTTACAATAATTCCCAAAATAAATATTTACAACCACTGAGTTGAAAACCCTATACATAAGTCTACTCTGATCATACACTAAGCTATGGTAGCACGGTCTCCACCGCCTCATCCACAAGTCTTATCTTCACCCAGCTGCCCATCCCTTTGCGTAGCCCACAAAATAACGATCAACGGAAATTAACGACGTTCCCTGTTTTTAGTGTGACCAATAGGGGTACGGGTTTGAATCTCATCTGAGGGAAAACCCCAATTTTCCACAATAATTGTAAAGGGTCACCAACCGAAATTAACAAATACCACATAGCATTTATATCAGACATATTCAAGGCACATCATAAAACGATGATGATAAATAAGGATGCTCAATTTTGAAAATACATGACATTTGTACCTTTTCAAACAGCAACCAATTTAATATGAAAGTCATGTTGTAAGCACAAACATCAATTCAGTAATCACACCAATTCATCAGAAATTCCAGATTTCATAAAGTACTTACACACACAACAATTTCCAACCCTCATTATATAACCAAAATGTGACCCACCGGTCAATCACCTCGATGCAATATGTATATGCTCATGTATACATTCTCTTGGATTCACCAAGGTGCAGTCGCTCAACAGACCAGCACATTTTACATATGTAAGACTTTAACGGCCCTCAAGACCAGGGTGCAATCGCTCACAGATCAGCACCAGTGCAGTCGCTCACAGACCAGCACGTTTGACATAAACCAAGGTACAATCGCTCACAGATCAGTACCTAGTGCAGTCGCTCAAAGACCAGCACTCGTGCAATCGCTCACAGATCAGCACGTGGTTGCGCATTTCAGGGTACAGACGCTCACAGTTCAGTACCAGTGCAGTCGCTCAACAGACCAACACTTATATACCAAGGTACAATCGCTCACAGATCAATACCTAGTGCAATCGCTCACAAATCAGCACTCGTGCAATCGCTTACAGATCAACACGTGGTTGCGCATTACTCTGTGGCCCAACGCGGGTACCACATGACTATGCTATGCATGAGTATGCAGTGTTTCACTTCACTGGAAATAGTATGCAACATCAGTAAAATTCATGCATTTTCATCATTTTTTTCAAAACATTTCAACACAATCAATATCATCATCTACACATCAATGATTAACCATTCAAGCAAAAATTATCACCTTACATTACCTCAATGTTCCAATCTTCATTATCAAAGTTTTCCCCCAACTCTAAAAATTCAGAACTAGTGTTTTAAAACTGCAATTTCTGGAAAAAACGAATTTGTATTCGAATACAGCTTCATTGTATTCTAATACAGAAGCCAAACAGGGCAGAATCAACACCCTGTATTTGAATACAGACTCCTTGTATTCGAATACATAGGCTATCTCAGTGCAAAAGTCAAAATTTCCACAACCTCAGTAAAGTTTCAAAGGCTTCATCACCACCACTTCAAACTATCACAAAAATTCCATTTTTATTCACCACAAACCTTCCCCAAGGTACCCCAACACTTAAGGTTTATAAAAACAATGTTTAAAACTTGAATTTCTGAAAAACACGAATCTGTATTCGAATACAGCTCCCTTGTATTCGAATACAAAAGCTAAAATAGTGAAAAATCAGCATGCTGTATTCGAGTACGAGGTTGTCGTAGTCGAATACAAATGCGAAGTCAGTGGCAAAAGTTGCAAATCTGTATTCGGCTACATAGGGTCGTAGTCGAATACAGATGCTAAAACTGAAGCAAAAATTGCTAATCTGTATTCGACTACAGAGGGTCGTAGTCGAATACAGATGCTAAGTCAGAAGCAAAATTGGCAAAACTGTATTCGACTACAGAATGCCGTAGTCGAATACAAGTTCGAAAATCTGAAGAAAACAGAAGCTTTGCAGGCTGTATTCGAATACATTCATGCCGTATTCGAATACACCTTCAAATTCAGTGAAATTTTCCTGAAACTTCAGCACATTTTCAAAACCTTTTCCTTTGAAAAACCAACCAATACCTAGAATCATAATTTCCAATCTTTATAAACCTCACAACTCAGACATTGTTCATCAAACATCAACAACAGATTTTCAAGAAAAACACTTCCACCATTTTAAATTCCTTTTCTTTTGAAACCACCATCAACACCAGATTGTTTAACAAAACACAGCAAAAACACAGAATCACTAAAACCAGAAAGTCAACCACAAAATAGTCCCACAAAACCTAACTCAAGCATTTGGATCATCTCCAATACAACACCACCCAAATCATCATTCAAACACAACAGAATGATTTCTTACTCAACACAACAAACAATACATCATCAACAAAGCAACACAATAAGTTCCTTCACTGAAAACAGCAGGAACATCAAAATAGTTTGATTTCCAAAACATAATACAATGTTTTTCACAAACATAAACCAATAATCATTCATCACACATGCATTTACAGCCCTAAATGGAAATCTAAAAAGTTGGAAGGTGCCCTTACCTTAATTACGTTCCCTTAACTCGTACGCTTCTGCGACAAAAGTCGACGATACTCCCGTTTCGCGTTCACCGCTACGAAAGTTAGTTCTTTAGCTCCGTAACGATCAAAGGAATAACTTTCGTACTCGAAACTTTCTGATTCGACACTCAGATTTTCAAGAAAAATGTATTTTGAGTAAACTGTTTTTCCTTCACCAACACAAAAAATGAGAAGAAGATGATAAAGCAAAAACTGGCGCAGTAGAGGAAAGAAGAAAAAACTTCTCACTTAAATATCCACCTAAAAGCAGACTGACACAGCAGAGGAAAGAAGGAATTGTTTCTTTCTTAACAAATATCTACGCCACCTCACCCAACACTTGTATTAAAATATCTTAATCAACGGCCCGATAATTTAATTACTCGAAATTAAATTAATTCATCCATTATCCAATAATTTTATTTCCACCTTCAAAACAAATATATATATATATATATATATATTTACACAAAACATACATATATTGAATATTTTACAAATATTCCCAAATACACTTAAAATTAAATCTGAATTTAATTTTAAAATTAAGGGTCTTACATTACTACCCCCCTTAAGTTAGTTTCGTCCTCGAAACTACATGTCGTTAAACAAATGAGGATGTTGTTCCCTCATCTTACTCTCTAGTTCCCAAGTCGCGTCTCCAATAGTCGGATTCCAAATCAGTTTGACTAGTGGGACTTCCTTGCTCCTCAACTGTTTAATCTTCCTGTCCTCAATTCTTACAGGGAATACTTCAAATGACAGGTTATCCTTCAGCTGAATTGTGTCTGGTTCGATCACATGTGATGATCTGAAATGTATTTCCTTAACTCCGACACGTGAAATACGTCGTGAATATTGGACAGCATTGGAGGTAAAGCAATCCGATAAGCCAATGGTCCAATACGTGCAGTAATCTGGTATGGTCCAATAAATTTAGGAGTCAATTTTCTGGATTTAATAGCTCTGCCCACTCCATTTGTAGGCGTGACTCTTAGAAATACATGATCGCCTTGCTGGAATTCCAAAGGTCTGCGACGCTTGTCCGCATAACTCTTTTGACGATCCTGTGAAATCTTCATTTTCTCTTGTATCCTCTTGACTTTTTCTGTAGTTTGTTCCACCATCTCAGGTCCAACAATCATACTTTCTCCGTCTTTATACCAACATATAGGCGTCTGACACTTGCGTCCATACAATGCTTCATAGGGTGCCATTCCAATGCTCGCGTGAAAATTGTTGTTGTAGGTGAACTCAATCAATGGCAGTACATCATCCCAACTTCCTCTGTCATCCAATACGCATGCCCTCAATAGATCTTCCAAGGACTGATTTGTTCTCTCGGTTTGTCCATCGGTTTGGGGATGGTAAGCTGAACTCAATTTCAGTTTCGTTCCCAACGCTTCATGCAACGCTCTCCAAAAGTGAGATGTGAACTTTGGATCACGGTCTGATACAATACTCGATGGAACTCCGTGCAATCTCACAATCTCAGCAATGTAGATCTCTGTCAGCTTATCTACCTTATAAATGGTCTTTACTGGCAAGAAATGTGCAGATTTTGTCAATCGATCTACTATTACCCAAATCGAATCATTCTTTCTTTTTGTCTTGGGCAATCCAGTTATAAAATCCATGGAAATGCTATCCCACTTCCATTCCGGTATATCCAAAGGGTGCAACATTCCAGCAGGTCGTTGATGTTCCACCTTCGCTTTTTGACAAGTTAAACAAGCCGATACGTACTCCGCTACGTTCCTCTTCATTCCTGGCCACCAGTAATTCTGTTTTAAGTCCTGGTACATCTTGGTTGCTCCAGGATGAATACTCAATTTGCTCTTATGGGCCTCTTCCAAGATCGTTCTTCACATGTCTGCAACTTCCGGTACACAAATCCTTCCATTACATCTCAGAATATTATCTGTTCCAACCCTGAACTCAGCTGTATTACCTTGTACTATTAGGTTCCTCTTTTCTTGAATTAATGCGTCATCTTGCAAGTGCGCAATCTCCTCAAGTAGTCCACTCGAAACTGTTATCATTCCACACTTTAAAATTCCTGGTGCAAACTCTACGTCCAAGTGTAGATCTCTAAATGCTTCCCACAACTCTTGTTGTATGGCCATTAACATTGAAGATACTGACACACTTTTTCTGCTCAATGCATCAGCCACTACATTGGCTTTTCCAGGGTGATACTGTAATGAAAAATCAAAATCTTTGAGAGTCTCCATCCATCTTCTCTGACGCATGTTCAGTTCCTTCTGATCGAACAGGTACTTCAAACTTTTATGGTCACTGAACACCGTGAATGTGCATCCATACAAGTAGTGTCTCCAGACCTTTAACGCAAATACTACTGCAGCCAGCTCTAAATCATGAGTAGGGTAGTTCCACTAGTGAGTTTTTAATTGTCTTGAGGCGTAGGCGACAGCTTTCTGGTGTTGCATCAAAACACAGCCCAAACCTTGGTGAGATGCATCACAATAAACCTCATATGGTTCCCCTGGTTGTGGCAAAACCAATACTGGTGAGGTTGTCAACTTTTCCTTAAGCAACTGAAAATTCTCTTCACACTTCTCTGTCCATGCAAACGGCTGATTCTTCCTGGTGAGTTGTGTCAAAGGAGCTACAATCTTAGCAAATCCCTCAATAAATCTCCTGTAGTATCCTGCCAGTCCGACGAAACTTCTTATATCCGTGATGGTCTAGGGTTGTTTCCAAGCAAGAATTGTCTCAATCTTTGTCGGATCTACAACAATTCCTTCCTTTGTTATTACATGTCCCAAGAAGTTCACTTTCTCTAGCCAAAATTCGCACTTCGACAGATTGGCGTACAATTGCCTTTCTCGTAAAACTTCAAGAACTTGACGCAAATGCTCTCCATGTTCTTCTTCATCCTTAAAATAAATCAGAATATCGTCGATGAATACCACCAGGAACTTATCCAGAAACGGGCTGAATATCCTATTCATATAATCCATAAATATTGCTGGTGCATTCGTAACTCCAAAAGGCATGACGAGATATTCATAGTGTCCGTAACGAGTCCTGAAAGCGGTCTTTTGAATATCTCCTTCTCTTACTCGAATCTGATGATATCCTGACTTCAAATTGATCTTTGAAAACACCGCTGCTCCCCTCAATTGGTCCATCAAATCATCGATGCGTGGTAAAGGATAACGATTCTTAATGGTTACCTTGTTAAGTTGCCTGTAATCCACACATAAGCGTGAACTTCCATCCTTTTTTATACCAATAGCACTGGAGCTCCCCACGGTGACACACTTGGCCTGATAAATCCTTTCTCTAACAGACCTTCAATTTGATCCTTAAGCTCGTTTAATTCCAATGGCGACATTCTATACGGCACAATTGAAATGGGTCCAGTTCCTGGGTGCAAATCAATGAAGAACTCCACTTCTCTTACTGGGGGTAATCTTGGAATTTCTGTTGGAAATACGTTTGAATACTCCTTGACTAACACTACATCTTCTATGCTCACATCCATCTTGGTCTCCACGTTAGCCAATGATAAAAATTCCTGAGTTCCTTCTCTCAGTGATACTCCGAGCTTGTTAGCAAACAAATACCGAACGACTCCAGGTTCGGGAAAAAGAACTAATTTGCGGACACAATCCAAGACTACATAATTATAAGACATCCAATCCATGCCGAGAATTATCTCGAGTGATTGTAGGGGTAGACATATTAAATTAACCAAGAAATCTCTATCTTGAATTGTTACACGACAACGTAAACATGCAGAATTTACGGTCAAAGTCTGAGCAGGTGTGGAAACAATCTAATCAAAAGGCAAAGCAGACATAGATAGCTTCAAACGATTCACACAATCCATAGCAATGAAAGAATGGGTTGCTCCCAAATCAAAAAGTGCAGTTAATGTGTTACCTGCAATCTGGCAGTCTTGCTGGATAAAATTAGGAGTTTGACTTCCAGAAGCAGCATCCATGTGGTAGACGCGTCCCCTAGCAATAGGACGAGTGGCCCTAGCTGTATTCACTGTTCGTTCCACCTTCGGAGCCCGACAATCCCTTGCAACGTATCCTGGTTTTTGACAATTGAAACATACAAGATCCCTTGTGGTACAAGCTGTAGCCATGTGTCCCTCTCTTCCACATCAGAAGCATCGAACTCCTTGTCCTAATTGTCTTCCAAAGTTCTGATTTCCTGGCCGATTTTGGCCTCTACCGTTGTTCTGGGGTCTGTTATATGGCTTAACCACTTGCTTTCCTTTGCTGTTTTGATAGTTCATCCGGCTGGGTCCTCCCGAATTAAAGTTCCCTCCTCGGTTGGCCCTCTTATTTTTCATGTCCTCAACCTCTCTACACTTCTCCACTAGAACTTGGAAACGTTGTATTCCCAAGGGTAAAACGGAGTCTTGAATTTCATATTTCAGTCCATTTTGGAAGCGATGGCACATAAATTGTTCATCAACTTCTTCCCGGAAGAATCTGAAATGTCTGGACAGCGATTCAAATTTAGCCGCATATTCTCCCACTATCATGTTACCCTGGTGCAATTTCAGAAAATCGTCACCCAATTTGGTCCTAGTACTCATCGGGAAGTACTTGTCCAAAAACTTCTTCTGAACGAATCCCAGTTTACCTCCTCATGAGCTGCCCCCATCAGTAGCCTTGTACTCCTCCACCAATACTCTGCATCCCCTAGCAGCAGATATGTAGCATAATTGACTTTTACTGCTGCCTGGCAGTTAATCATTTCAAAGATTTTCTCCATTTCTTGAATCCATTGGTCCGCTCTTTCCGGACCCTCGTCACCTTTGAATTTTGGAGGATTATGACGACGAAAATCCTCTAGTCCTCTTGACTCAGCAGCACGGATTTCTCTTTCTCTTTTCTCTAAGTCACGCCGAGTCTTCGCAGCCGTCTGTGCAGCAACAGATGCAGCCATATTATTCATTACTTCAGCCATCCTATCTTCCCTGCTGTCGTTGGTTCTTACAGTGTCGTCACTACTTGGAGGCATTGTTCCACTACAAAACCATCATCAAGTAGAAACCTCACACCGTTTAGAATAATTCCAAAATATAGCTCAACAACATCATTACTTCAGTACACCACAACTATATTAGACTTGACACTCTAATTACTTGCTCCTATGTATGATCAGATAACGACTTAAAACCAACAATTAAATCAGAGCTTTAACCCAAAACTTTAACCAAATGCTCTGATACCACTAATGTAACACCCCGAGTTTAAAACACAACGCGAGTGTATTTTTTTTTTTAAAACGAATACATAAATAAAAGAGTTTTCAGAATTACGTTTCAAGGAAATTAAAATCAATTCAAATTAAATATCATTCGACTTCGTAATCAAAAATAGTAAGGTAATTAAAACAACAACATCACAATTAAATCGAATGAGATATTTGTGGGAAATTGATCTTTAATAATATACTAAAATAAAGATACATCAAACTGGATTCTCAATCCACCAAAATATTTATCAGTGTGGAAAAGTTTTACAATAATTCCCAAAATAAATATTTACAACCACTGAGTTGAAAACCCTATACATAAGTCTACTCTGATCATACACTAAGCTATGGTAGCACGGTCTCCACCGCCTCATCCACAAGTCTTATCTTCACCCAGCTGCCCATCCCTTTGCGTAGCCCACAAAATAACGATCAACGGAAATTAACGACGTTCCCTGTTTTTAGTGTGACCAATAGGGGTACGGGTTTGAATCTCATCTGAGGGAAAACCCCAATTTTCCACAATAATTGTAAAGGGTCACCAACCGAAATTAACAAATACCACATAGCATTTATATCAGACATATTCAAGGCACATCATAAAACGATGATGATAAATAAGGATGCTCAATTTTGAAAATACATGACATTTGTACCTTTTCAAACAGCAACCAATTTAATATGAAAGTCATGTTGTAAGCACAAACATCAATTCAGTAATCACACCAATTCATCAGAAATTCCAGATTTCATAAAGTACTTACACACACAACAATTTCCAACCCTCATTATATAACCAAAATGTGACCCACCGGTCAATCACCTCGATGCAATATGTATATGCTCATGTATACATTCTCTTGGATTCACCAAGGTGCAGTCGCTCAACAGACCAGCACATTTTACATATGTAAGACTTTAACGGCCCTCAAGACCAGGGTGCAATCGCTCACAGATCAGCACCAGTGCAGTCGCTCACAGACCAGCACGTTTGACATAAACCAAGGTACAATCGCTCACAGATCAGTACCTAGTGCAGTCGCTCAAAGACCAGCACTCGTGCAATCGCTCACAGATCAGCACGTGGTTGCGCATTTCAGGGTACAGACGCTCACAGTTCAGTACCAGTGCAGTCGCTCAACAGACCAACACTTATATACCAAGGTACAATCGCTCACAGATCAATACCTAGTGCAATCACTCACAAATCAGCACTCGTGCAATCGCTTACAGATCAACACGTGGTTGCGCATTACTCTGTGGCCCAACGCGGGTACCACATGACTATGCTATGCATGAGTATGCAGTGTTTCACTTCACTGGAAATAGTATGCAACATCAGTAAAATTCATGCATTTTCATCATTTTTTTCAAAACATTTCAACACAATCAATATCATCATCTACACATCAATGATTAACCATTCAAGCAAAAATTATCACCTTACATTACCTCAATGTTCCAATCTTCATTATCAAAGTTTTCCCCCAACTCTAAAAATTCAGAACTAGTGTTTTAAAACTGCAATTTCTGGAAAAAACGAATTTGTATTCGAATACAGCTTCATTGTATTCTAATACAGAAGCCAAACAGGGCAGAATCAACACCCTGTATTTGAATACAGACTCCTTGTATTCGAATACATAGGCTATCTCAGTGCAAAAGTCAAAATTTCCACAACCTCAGTAAAGTTTCAAAGGCTTCATCACCACCACTTCAAACTATCACAAAAATTCCATTTTTATTCACCACAAACCTTCCCCAAGGTACCCCAACACTTAAGGTTTATAAAAACAATGTTTAAAACTTGAATTTCTGAAAAACACGAATCTGTATTCGAATACAGCTCCCTTGTATTCGAATACAAAAGCTAAAATAGTGAAAAATCAGCATGCTGTATTCGA
>JBBPBO010000001.1:76867246-76892635 GCA_037974295.1 Cicer cuneatum | reverse complement strand
AGATCAGCACTCGTGCAATCGCTCACAGATCAGCACGTGGTTGCGCATTACTCTGTGGCCCATCGCGGGTACCACATGACTATGCTATGCATGAGTATGTAGTGTTTCACTTCACTGGAAACAATATGCAACATCAGTAAAATTCATGCATTTTCATCATTTTTTTCAAAACATTTCAACACAATCAATATCATCATCTACACATCAATGATTAACCATTCAAGCAAACATTATCACCTTACATTACCTCAATGTTCCACTCTTCATTATCAAAGTTTTTCCCCCAACTTTCAAAATTCAGAACTAGTGTTTTAAAACTACAATTTCTGGAAAAAACAAATTTGTATTCGAATACAGCTTCATTGTATTCGTTTTATAGAAGTCAAACAGGGCAGAATCAACACCCTGTATTCGAATACAGACTCCTTGTATTCGAATACAGAGGCTATCTCAGTGCAAAAGTCAGAATTTCCACAACCTCAGTAAAGTTTCAAAGGCTTCATCACCACCACTTCAAACTATCACAAAAATTCCATTTTTATTCACCACAAACCTTCCCCAAGGTACCCCAACACTTAAGGTTTATAAAAACAATGTTTAAAACTTGAATTTCTGAAAAACACGAATCTGTATTCGAATACAGCTCCATTGTATTCGAATACAGAAGCTAAAACAGTGAAAAATCAGCATTCTGTATTCGAATACGAGGTTGTCGTAGTCGAATACAGATGCGAAGTCAGTGGCAAAAGTTGCAAATCTGTATTCGGCTACATAGGGTCGTAGTCGAATACAGATGCTAAAACAGAAGCAAAAATTGCTAATCTGTATTCGACTACAGAGGGTCGTAGTCGAATACAGATGCTAAGTTAGAAGCAAAATTGGCAAAATTGTATTCGACTACAGAATGTCGTAGTCGAATACAAGTTCGAAAATCTGAAGAAAACAGAAGCTTTGCAGGCTGTATTCGAATACACCTTCGAATTCAGTGAAATTTTCCTGAAACTTCAGCACATTTTCAAAACCATTTCCTTTGAAAAACCAACCAAAACCCTAGAATCATAATTTCCAATCTTTATAAACCTCACAACTCAGACATTGTTCATCAAACATCAACAACAGATTTTCAAGAAAAACACTTCCACCATTTTAAATTCCTTTTCTTTTGAACCACCATCAACACCAGATTGTTTAACAAAACACAGCAAAAACACAGAATCACTAAAACCAGAAAGTCAACCACAAAACAGTCCCACACAAACTAACTCAAGCATTTGGATCATCTCCAATACAACACCACCCAAATCATCATTCAAACACAACAGAATGATTTCTTACTCAACACAACAAACAATACATCATCAACAAAGCAACACAATAAGTTCCTTCACTGAAAACAGCAGGAACATCAAAATAGTTTGATTTCCAAAACATAATACAATGTTTTTCACAAACATAAACCAATAATCATTCATCACACATGCATTTACAGCCCTAAATGGAAATCTAAAAAGTTGGAAGGTGCCCTTACCTTAATTACGTTCCCTTAACTCGTACGCTTCTGCGACAAAAGTCGACGATACTCCCGTTTCGCGTTCACCGCTACGAAAGTTAGTTCTTTAGCTCCGTAACGATCAAAGGAATAACTTTCGTACTCGAAACTTTCTGATTCGACACTCAGATTTTCAAGAAAAATGTATTTTGAGTAAACTGTTTTTCCTTCACCAACACAAAAAATGAGAAGAAGATGATAAAGCAAAAACTGGCGCAGTAGAGGAAAGAAGAAAAAACTTCTCACTTAAATATCCACCTAAAAGCAGACTGACACAGCAGAGGAAAGAAGGAATTGTTTCTTTCTTAACAAATATCTACGCCACCTCACCCAACACTTGTATTAAAATATCTTAATCAACGGCCCGATAATTTAATTACTCGAAATTAAATTAATTCATCCATTATCCAATAATTTTATTTCCACCTTCAAAACAAATATATATATATATATATATATATTTACACAAAACATACATATATTGAATATTTTACAAATATTCCCAAATACACTTAAAATTAAATCTGAATTTAATTTTAAAATTAAGGGTCTTACATTACTACCCCCCTTAAGTTAGTTTCGTCCTCGAAACTACATGTCGTTAAACAAATGAGGATGTTGTTCCCTCATCTTACTCTCTAGTTCCCAAGTCGCGTCTCCAATAGTCGGATTCCAAATCAGTTTGACTAGTGGGACTTCCTTGCTCCTCAACTGTTTAATCTTCCTGTCCTCAATTCTTACAGGGAATACTTCAAATGACAGGTTATCCTTCAGCTGAATTGTGTCTGGTTCGATCACATGTGATGATCTGAAATGTATTTCCTTAACTCCGACACGTGAAATACGTCGTGAATATTGGACAGCATTGGAGGTAAAGCAATCCGATAAGCCAATGGTCCAATACGTGCAGTAATCTGGTATGGTCCAATAAATTTAGGAGTCAATTTTCTGGATTTAATAGCTCTGCCCACTCCATTTGTAGGCGTGACTCTTAGAAATACATGATCGCCTTGCTGGAATTCCAAAGGTCTGCGACGCTTGTCCGCATAACTCTTTTGACGATCCTGTGAAATCTTCATTTTCTCTTGTATCCTCTTGACTTTTTCTGTAGTTTGTTCCACCATCTCAGGTCCAACAATCATACTTTCTCCGTCTTTATACCAACATATAGGCGTCTGACACTTGCGTCCATACAATGCTTCATAGGGTGCCATTCCAATGCTCGCGTGAAAATTGTTGTTGTAGGTGAACTCAATCAATGGCAGTACATCATCCCAACTTCCTCTGTCATCCAATACGCATGCCCTCAATAGATCTTCCAAGGACTGATTTGTTCTCTCGGTTTGTCCATCGGTTTGGGGATGGTAAGCTGAACTCAATTTCAGTTTCGTTCCCAACGCTTCATGCAACGCTCTCCAAAAGTGAGATGTGAACTTTGGATCACGGTCTGATACAATACTCGATGGAACTCCGTGCAATCTCACAATCTCAGCAATGTAGATCTCTGTCAGCTTATCTACCTTATAAATGGTCTTTACTGGCAAGAAATGTGCAGATTTTGTCAATCGATCTACTATTACCCAAATCGAATCATTCTTTCTTTTTGTCTTGGGCAATCCAGTTATAAAATCCATGGAAATGCTATCCCACTTCCATTCCGGTATATCCAAAGGGTGCAACATTCCAGCAGGTCGTTGATGTTCCACCTTCGCTTTTTGACAAGTTAAACAAGCCGATACGTACTCCGCTACGTTCCTCTTCATTCCTGGCCACCAGTAATTCTGTTTTAAGTCCTGGTACATCTTGGTTGCTCCAGGATGAATACTCAATTTGCTCTTATGGGCCTCTTCCAAGATCGTTCTTCACATGTCTGCAACTTCCGGTACACAAATCCTTCCATTACATCTCAGAATATTATCTGTTCCAACCCTGAACTCAGCTGTATTACCTTGTACTATTAGGTTCCTCTTTTCTTGAATTAATGCGTCATCTTGCAAGTGCGCAATCTCCTCAAGTAGTCCACTCGAAACTGTTATCATTCCACACTTTAAAATTCCTGGTGCAAACTCTACGTCCAAGTGTAGATCTCTAAATGCTTCCCACAACTCTTGTTGTATGGCCATTAACATTGAAGATACTGACACACTTTTTCTGCTCAATGCATCAGCCACTACATTGGCTTTTCCAGGGTGATACTGTAATGAAAAATCAAAATCTTTGAGAGTCTCCATCCATCTTCTCTGACGCATGTTCAGTTCCTTCTGATCGAACAGGTACTTCAAACTTTTATGGTCACTGAACACCGTGAATGTGCATCCATACAAGTAGTGTCTCCAGACCTTTAACGCAAATACTACTGCAGCCAGCTCTAAATCATGAGTAGGGTAGTTCCACTAGTGAGTTTTTAATTGTCTTGAGGCGTAGGCGACAGCTTTCTGGTGTTGCATCAAAACACAGCCCAAACCTTGGTGAGATGCATCACAATAAACCTCATATGGTTCCCCTGGTTGTGGCAAAACCAATACTGGTGAGGTTGTCAACTTTTCCTTAAGCAACTGAAAATTCTCTTCACACTTCTCTGTCCATGCAAACGGCTGATTCTTCCTGGTGAGTTGTGTCAAAGGAGCTACAATCTTAGCAAATCCCTCAATAAATCTCCTGTAGTATCCTGCCAGTCCGACGAAACTTCTTATATCCGTGATGGTCTAGGGTTGTTTCCAAGCAAGAATTGTCTCAATCTTTGTCGGATCTACAACAATTCCTTCCTTTGTTATTACATGTCCCAAGAAGTTCACTTTCTCTAGCCAAAATTCGCACTTCGACAGATTGGCGTACAATTGCCTTTCTCGTAAAACTTCAAGAACTTGACGCAAATGCTCTCCATGTTCTTCTTCATCCTTAAAATAAATCAGAATATCGTCGATGAATACCACCAGGAACTTATCCAGAAACGGGCTGAATATCCTATTCATATAATCCATAAATATTGCTGGTGCATTCGTAACTCCAAAAGGCATGACGAGATATTCATAGTGTCCGTAACGAGTCCTGAAAGCGGTCTTTTGAATATCTCCTTCTCTTACTCGAATCTGATGATATCCTGACTTCAAATTGATCTTTGAAAACACCGCTGCTCCCCTCAATTGGTCCATCAAATCATCGATGCGTGGTAAAGGATAACGATTCTTAATGGTTACCTTGTTAAGTTGCCTGTAATCCACACATAAGCGTGAACTTCCATCCTTTTTTATACCAATAGCACTGGAGCTCCCCACGGTGACACACTTGGCCTGATAAATCCTTTCTCTAACAGACCTTCAATTTGATCCTTAAGCTCGTTTAATTCCAATGGCGACATTCTATACGGCACAATTGAAATGGGTCCAGTTCCTGGGTGCAAATCAATGAAGAACTCCACTTCTCTTACTGGGGGTAATCTTGGAATTTCTGTTGGAAATACGTTTGAATACTCCTTGACTAACACTACATCTTCTATGCTCACATCCATCTTGGTCTCCACGTTAGCCAATGATAAAAATTCCTGAGTTCCTTCTCTCAGTGATACTCCGAGCTTGTTAGCAAACAAATACCGAACGACTCCAGGTTCGGGAAAAAGAACTAATTTGCGGACACAATCCAAGACTACATAATTATAAGACATCCAATCCATGCCGAGAATTATCTCGAGTGATTGTAGGGGTAGACATATTAAATTAACCAAGAAATCTCTATCTTGAATTGTTACACGACAACGTAAACATGCAGAATTTACGGTCAAAGTCTGAGCAGGTGTGGAAACAATCTAATCAAAAGGCAAAGCAGACATAGATAGCTTCAAACGATTCACACAATCCATAGCAATGAAAGAATGGGTTGCTCCCAAATCAAAAAGTGCAGTTAATGTGTTACCTGCAATCTGGCAGTCTTGCTGGATAAAATTAGGAGTTTGACTTCCAGAAGCAGCATCCATGTGGTAGACGCGTCCCCTAGCAATAGGACGAGTGGCCCTAGCTGTATTCACTGTTCGTTCCACCTTCGGAGCCCGACAATCCCTTGCAACGTATCCTGGTTTTTGACAATTGAAACATACAAGATCCCTTGTGGTACAAGCTGTAGCCATGTGTCCCTCTCTTCCACATCAGAAGCATCGAACTCCTTGTCCTAATTGTCTTCCAAAGTTCTGATTTCCTGGCCGATTTTGGCCTCTACCGTTGTTCTGGGGTCTGTTATATGGCTTAACCACTTGCTTTCCTTTGCTGTTTTGATAGTTCATCCGGCTGGGTCCTCCCGAATTAAAGTTCCCTCCTCGGTTGGCCCTCTTATTTTTCATGTCCTCAACCTCTCTACACTTCTCCACTAGAACTTGGAAACGTTGTATTCCCAAGGGTAAAACGGAGTCTTGAATTTCATATTTCAGTCCATTTTGGAAGCGATGGCACATAAATTGTTCATCAACTTCTTCCCGGAAGAATCTGAAATGTCTGGACAGCGATTCAAATTTAGCCGCATATTCTCCCACTATCATGTTACCCTGGTGCAATTTCAGAAAATCGTCACCCAATTTGGTCCTAGTACTCATCGGGAAGTACTTGTCCAAAAACTTCTTCTGAACGAATCCCAGTTTACCTCCTCATGAGCTGCCCCCATCAGTAGCCTTGTACTCCTCCACCAATACTCTGCATCCCCTAGCAGCAGATATGTAGCATAATTGACTTTTACTGCTGCTTGGCAGTTAATCATTTCAAAGATTTTCTCCATTTCTTGAATCCATTGGTCCGCTCTTTCCGGACCCTCGTCACCTTTGAATTTTGGAGGATTATGACGACGAAAATCCTCTAGTCCTCTTGACTCAGCAGCACGGATTTCTCTTTCTCTTTTCTCTAAGTCACGCCGAGTCTTCGCAGCCGTCTGTGCAGCAACAGATGCAGCCATATTATTCATTACTTCAACCATCCTATCTTCCCTGCTGTCGTTGGTTCTTACAGTGTCGTCACTACTTGGAGGCATTGTTCCACTACAAAACCATCATCAAGTAGAAACCTCACACCGTTTAGAATAATTCCAAAATATAGCTCAACAACATCATTACTTCAGTACACCACAACTATATTAGACTTGACACTCTAATTACTTGCTCCTATGTATGATCAGATAACGACTTAAAACCAACAATTAAATCAGAGCTTTAACCCAAAACTTTAACCAAATGCTCTGATACCACTAATGTAACACCCCGAGTTTAAAACACAACGCGAGTGTATTTTTTTTTTTAAAACGAATACATAAATAAAAGAGTTTTCAGAATTACGTTTCAAGGAAATTAAAATCAATTCAAATTAAATATCATTCGACTTCGTAATCAAAAATAGTAAGGTAATTAAAACAACAACATCACAATTAAATCGAATGAGATATTTGTGGGAAATTGATCTTTAATAATATACTAAAATAAAGATACATCAAACTGGATTCTCAATCCACCAAAATATTTATCAGTGTGGAAAAGTTTTACAATAATTCCCAAAATAAATATTTACAACCACTGAGTTGAAAACCCTATACATAAGTCTACTCTGATCATACACTAAGCTATGGTAGCACGGTCTCCACCGCCTCATCCACAAGTCTTATCTTCACCCAGCTGCCCATCCCTTTGCGTAGCCCACAAAATAACGATCAACGGAAATTAACGACGTTCCCTGTTTTTAGTGTGACCAATAGGGGTACGGGTTTGAATCTCATCTGAGGGAAAACCCCAATTTTCCACAATAATTGTAAAGGGTCACCAACCGAAATTAACAAATACCACATAGCATTTATATCAGACATATTCAAGGCACATCATAAAACGATGATGATAAATAAGGATGCTCAATTTTGAAAATACATGACATTTGTACCTTTTCAAACAGCAACCAATTTAATATGAAAGTCATGTTGTAAGCACAAACATCAATTCAGTAATCACACCAATTCATCAGAAATTCCAGATTTCATAAAGTACTTACACACACAACAATTTCCAACCCTCATTATATAACCAAAATGTGACCCACCGGTCAATCACCTCGATGCAATATGTATATGCTCATGTATACATTCTCTTGGATTCACCAAGGTGCAGTCGCTCAACAGACCAGCACATTTTACATATGTAAGACTTTAACGGCCCTCAAGACCAGGGTGCAATCGCTCACAGATCAGCACCAGTGCAGTCGCTCACAGACCAGCACGTTTGACATAAACCAAGGTACAATCGCTCACAGATCAGTACCTAGTGCAGTCGCTCAAAGACCAGCACTCGTGCAATCGCTCACAGATCAGCACGTGGTTGCGCATTTCAGGGTACAGACGCTCACAGTTCAGTACCAGTGCAGTCGCTCAACAGACCAACACTTATATACCAAGGTACAATCGCTCACAGATCAATACCTAGTGCAATCGCTCACAAATCAGCACTCGTGCAATCGCTTACAGATCAACACGTGGTTGCGCATTACTCTGTGGCCCAACGCGGGTACCACATGACTATGCTATGCATGAGTATGCAGTGTTTCACTTCACTGGAAATAGTATGCAACATCAGTAAAATTCATGCATTTTCATCATTTTTTTCAAAACATTTCAACACAATCAATATCATCATCTACACATCAATGATTAACCATTCAAGCAAAAATTATCACCTTACATTACCTCAATGTTCCAATCTTCATTATCAAAGTTTTCCCCCAACTCTAAAAATTCAGAACTAGTGTTTTAAAACTGCAATTTCTGGAAAAAACGAATTTGTATTCGAATACAGCTTCATTGTATTCTAATACAGAAGCCAAACAGGGCAGAATCAACACCCTGTATTTGAATACAGACTCCTTGTATTCGAATACATAGGCTATCTCAGTGCAAAAGTCAAAATTTCCACAACCTCAGTAAAGTTTCAAAGGCTTCATCACCACCACTTCAAACTATCACAAAAATTCCATTTTTATTCACCACAAACCTTCCCCAAGGTACCCCAACACTTAAGGTTTATAAAAACAATGTTTAAAACTTGAATTTCTGAAAAACACGAATCTGTATTCGAATACAGCTCCCTTGTATTCGAATACAAAAGCTAAAATAGTGAAAAATCAGCATGCTGTATTCGAGTACGAGGTTGTCGTAGTCGAATACAAATGCGAAGTCAGTGGCAAAAGTTGCAAATCTGTATTCGGCTACATAGGGTCGTAGTCGAATACAGATGCTAAAACTGAAGCAAAAATTGCTAATCTGTATTCGACTACAGAGGGTCGTAGTCGAATACAGATGCTAAGTCAGAAGCAAAATTGGCAAAACTGTATTCGACTACAGAATGCCGTAGTCGAATACAAGTTCGAAAATCTGAAGAAAACAGAAGCTTTGCAGGCTGTATTCGAATACATTCATGCCGTATTCGAATACACCTTCAAATTCAGTGAAATTTTCCTGAAACTTCAGCACATTTTCAAAACCTTTTCCTTTGAAAAACCAACCAATACCTAGAATCATAATTTCCAATCTTTATAAACCTCACAACTCAGACATTGTTCATCAAACATCAACAACAGATTTTCAAGAAAAACACTTCCACCATTTTAAATTCCTTTTCTTTTGAAACCACCATCAACACCAGATTGTTTAACAAAACACAGCAAAAACACAGAATCACTAAAACCAGAAAGTCAACCACAAAATAGTCCCACAAAACCTAACTCAAGCATTTGGATCATCTCCAATACAACACCACCCAAATCATCATTCAAACACAACAGAATGATTTCTTACTCAACACAACAAACAATACATCATCAACAAAGCAACACAATAAGTTCCTTCACTGAAAACAGCAGGAACATCAAAACAGTTTGATTTCCAAAACATAATACAATGTTTTTCACAAACATAAACCAATAATCATTCATCACACATGCATTTACAGCCCTAAATGCAAATCTAGAAAGTTGGAAGGTGCCCTTACCTTAATTACGTTCCCTTAACTCGTATGCTTCTGCGACAAAAGTCGACGATACTCCCGTTTCGCGTTCGCCGCTACGAAAGTTAGTTCTTTAGCTCCGTAACGATCAGAGGAATAACTTTCGTACTAGAAACTTTCTGATTCGACACTCAGATTTTCATGAAAAATGTATTTTGAGTAAACTGTTTTTCCTTCACCAACACAGAAAATGAGAAGAAGATGATAAAGTAGAAACTGGCACAGTAGAGGAAAGAAGAAAAAACTTCTCACTTAAATATCCACCTAAAAGCAGACTGACACAGCAGAGGAAAGAAGGAATTGTTTCTTTCTTAACAAATATCTACGCCACCTCACCCAACACTTTATTAACGGCCCGATAATTTAATTACTCGAAATTAAATTAATTCATCCATTATCCAATAATTTTAATTCCACCTTCAAAACAAATATATATATATATATATATTTACACAAAACATACATATATTTAATATTTTACAAATATTCCCAAATACACTTAAAATTAAATCTGAATTTAATTTTAAAATTAAGGGTCTTACAACTGCTAACTCAGTTTTAATTATACATCAAGTTTTGTTTTGAAAGTATTAAAACAGGAAAAGATTCAAGTTAAGTCAAACACAATTCAACCCCCCCTTCTCGTGTTTGCACCTTCAATTGGCATCAAAGCTCGGTTTCAAGGCAGAGCACTTAACAGTGTTTGAGGAAAGGTCCAAGGGGTTCAATATGTCAGAAGAATTGGGAGGCAACATTAACAGGCTGAGAGGTTTTGTCATATCTCAAGATCCTGAATTATGGAAGATGATAGTCAGAGGATACACTGCACCTACTGATCCAGAAGATCCAACTAAGAAACTAGACTTGGATGATATGAAACCAGATCAGATCAGACTACACAGACTTCATCACATGTCCAGAACCATCATGGTCAGTGCAATCACATTCAAGGAATTTGATAGATGCACAAATAAAGAAACAGCAAAGAGTATATTCGATAGTCTGGTTCTGACCTATGAAGGAACCAAGCAGGCTCAACAAACAAAGGCTAAATATTGGTCAGAAAGTATGAGCTGTTCAAGATGGAAGAGGATGAAGACATTGACACAATGTTCTACAGATTCCAGACTTTGGTATCATGACTGAAAATATTAAACAAAAGCTATACCACTAAGATCATGTCTGGAAAATTCTGAGAAGTCTACCAAAAAGGTGGAGACCAAAGGTTACTGCAATTCAGGAAGCTAAGGATCTGAGTACCTTGAGGCTGGAAGATCTGATCAGCTCACTTAGGTCTCATGAAATACAACTGGAAGAAGATGAACCTAAGAAGAAGAAGAATCTGGCTCTGAAATCAAAACAGAAGAAAGTTGCAAAGGCAGTATCAGAATCAGAGAATAGTGATAGTTGAAGGTGCAAACACGAGAAGGGGGGGTTGAATTGTGTTTGACTTAACTTGACACTTTTCCTGTTTTAATACTTTCAAAACAAAACTTGATATATAAGTAAAACAGAGTTAGCAGCGGATAAAAATAAAAATAAAAACTCACAGATTTTATATTGGTTCACCGTTAACGGGGCTACGTCCAGTCCCTTCGCCTTGAAGGATTTCACTAATTCAATCTTGAATTACAACCTTGCTACTGACCCTCCAAGTCAGTCTTCTCAAATAGTCTAACAATCCTAGACTTCTTTGAGGAAAAACAACTCCTGTTCTTCAGCCAATCTGACACCCCAGATTGTAGAAGAAATCACAACACTATGAATCTAATTGCCAAGTAACCTGCTACCTCTACTGACTCCCACAGCTTGTAGACTCTACTTCAACAACTTAGATTTGACATAGTGGAAAGAAAACAACAAGAGTACTTGCTTTAAAAAACTGAGACTCAACAATTGACTTATATGAAAATTTGAGAGTTTTTGCTTTTGAAGTGTATGATTCTTTTGTGATTTTCGATGCCTTAGTATTCTGCATTGAGCCTCCTTTTATAGATGAAAATTAGGGTTTCTTCCATGATGAAATTCGAGCTCAATCTTGCTGGATTCTCTTCCAAAAATAACTTGACCAATTGGGCTTCTTTTAAATAAAAAACATATCTTCAAATTTCTTTCCAAATTAACTGGCCAATCAAATCTTTTAATTGCTTCCCGCCACAGCTCCTGAATTCCACAATACTCCACTTTATTTTAGTAACAAATCTTTTTAATACTTTGATTAAAATAAATTGAAATCTCCACCGTTAATCCTCATGATCAAATATGGACCATCAGATTTTTCTGCGCTAGTCCACATCTGGACCAATTAATTGATATGATGTGATCCTCTGATTTAGGCCTTCCCTGGACAACACTTCCTGACCCTCTGATCTTCTGATTTCGGCCATCTTGGATGCGCACCCGATATGCTATAATCCTCTGAATTCGGCCTTTGCTGGACTATACATTCTGTCCCTCTGATTTCGGCCAACACTGGGCCATGGTCTGATTTTCTGATCTGGACCATCACTGGACCAAATAATTAGTTCTGAACCACTGATCTGGAAATCTTCCCTCTGATCTGGACTAATTCTGGACTTTGGTCTCGATTAAATTGAAATTAAATCTGGACAATAAATATTTCAGTCTGGGCATTTTACCTTTGATTTTAGATCAAGTCTGGATCATTCTGGAAATCATTTCTTCTTGTCTTGACTTAGTTTCATGCCCTGAATCATGCTATCTTATGGTCTGGGCCAAATCTGGATTGATCCTCTTGTTCTGGACTCATAAACATACCTTCTGGTTAAGTCTTGAACAAGACTGGAACAAGTCTGGACTGTGTAATTTTTCACTGCCAGGCCATCTTCTGGTCAGAATAACTTTTGGAATAAAATTGATATTTGATTCCTGTTTGTCTGGAACAACTCTCCTTCTGGTAGGATTTCCAATGGTATGCTCCATGTTTCATTCTGAGTTTTATTCCTTCTTATATGGGCCATCAAAGATATCTTCTAGTCATGTTTTGACATTCCTGGAGTATCTTCTGGTCATTCCAGAATTCATTTTTCTGGAATCCTTTGATCACTGCTTCTGATTCCTTCAGTTTCTGGGGCATTTAACTTAATAATTCAAAGTACAAAATAAGTTTACATAGAGTACATTTGTAAGCATCAAAATCCTAAGTACTTAGAACCAACTTGGTTCCAACAATCTCCCCCTTTTTGATGATGACAAAACCTTAACTTATTTTGCTAACCTATGACTCGAAGACTTTGAATTACTCCCCCTCAGACCAATCTCTCCCCCTAAGTCTGATACTATCCTTTTCAACTCCTTCTTTGTTCTCTCTTTCTTTTCTTCTCTACTCCTTTCCTTTTCAACTCCTTCTTTTTGCTCTCTTTCTTTTTCTCTCTTCACATTTCCTCTCCTTTTCAACTCCTTCTTTTCTCACTCTCTCTCTTTATTTTTCTCTCTCCCTGTTTCCTTTCCTTTTCAACTCCTTCTCTTTTTCACTCTTTCTTTTTCTCTCTCCTTTCTTTTTATCTCTCCTTTTCTACTTATTTCTCATTTATCTTTCTCTCTCCCCCTTTTTGTCATCAGCCAAAAAATGGTCCTACTATTTTTTGTATTTTTGTTTTTCTCTGTACAATTTGCAGCAAGTAAAGACATAAATTAAAAGACAGAAAATAAAATAACAAGAAATTTAAAAACTCCTAAGATGACTAATTTAGCTAGTCAGATATGGAGGTCATGCTGAGATGCTTCTTAATGAACTCGAACCTATCTTCTGGTAATGCCTTGGTGAAGATATCAGCCCATTGATGATCAGTGTCCACAAACTGGATGCTTAAATGTCCTTTCTAAACATGGTCCCTAATGAAATGGTGTTTCATTTCAATGTGTTTGGCTCTAAAGTGTAAGATAGGGTTCTTGGTTAGGTTTATGGCTGAAGTGTTATCACAGAACAAAGGGATATTGTTTTCAAAGATGTCGTAATCTTCAAGTTGGTGTTTCATCCAGAGTAACTGTGAACTGCATCCTGCTGCTGATATATACTCAGCTTCTGCTGTTGACATGGCAATGGTGCTTTGTCTTTTGCTTGACCAAGTGATCAAATTATAACCTAAGAATGTGCAGTTGCCACTAGTACTTTTCCTTTCCAACTTGTCTCTAGCATAGTCAGAATCACAAAAACCTTTGAGTTTGTAGGTGGAGGTTTTCTTGTATAACAGTGTAAGGTTGGTGGTTCCTTTATGGTATCTCTGTATGTTCTCTGGTCTACCTTTTGGCTGGTTTCATCTTTCTCAAGTGAGCAGGTTGGGTGCATGGGGGTGGCCATAGGCTTACAGTCGCTCATCTTGAACTTTTTAAGAAGTTCTTTGGTGTATTTAGATTGGTGAGTGAGTATACCTGATTTTCCTTGATGAATCTGAATTCCTGGGAAGAACTTATGTTCTCCCATCATGCTCATTTGAAACTCCTTCTGCATTAGGTCAGAAAACTCTTTGCACAAAGTGCCATTAGTGGATCCAAATATGATATCATCAACATAGACTTGAATAATCAGAATATCATGTTTAATGGATTTCCTAAATAGTGTATTATCAATCTGGCCTCTATTAAATTCATTCTTAAGCAGAAAGTTACTAAGTCTGTCATACCATGCCCTTGGTGCTTGTTTTAAACCATATAGGGACTTTTTAAGTTTGAAAACATGGTCTGGAAAATCAGAATTTTCAAAACCAGGGGGCTGTTTGACATAGACTTCCTAACTTATGTAGCCGTTTAAGAATGCACTTTTAACATCCATTTGATACAGCATTATATCATGATTAGCAGCAAATGATAATAGAATTCTAATTGCTTCTAACCTGGCCACTGGAACAAAAGTCTTAGTGTAATCTATACCTTTCTGTTGAATTTGTTTCTGAACACCTACTTGGTTCCAATAACGTTTTTGTTTGGTCTGGATACCAGATTCCAAACATCATTCCTTTGGAATTGATTCAGCTCTTCTTGCATTGCAAGTATCCAATCTTCCTCTACCAAAGCTTCATCAACATTGCTTGGTTCCCATCAGCTTCTGATTCTGTAACAGCTTCTAGTTCTGGTGAATATCCAGATTTCTCTTCTGACTTATCATGGCTGTTTCTGACTTGATCAGATTTATCTTTTGAAGATTTGTCATGTGTTGCTGACTTGCTTTTATCCTTCACCTTTCCAGATACTTCTGTTTCTTGTGCTTCTGCTCCCTGCACTATTTTTATCTTGCTTTGATTTGTCAAGCAGTTTGTCATATACCATCAATTAATTTAAAAAAAGAACTTAGTACAGCCAAACCATTAATTCTGCTTCTGGTGGTTTCTGCTTGTTTTTGGAACCACTGGAATGCTGTTTCTTCTGGGTGTTCAATTCGTGTGAATCACCTGGTTCCTCTGACAGTTTGAAAACCTGCAGAATGCTTATCTAGCTTTGATTGGTTAAGATCAAGCTTCTTATTATCACAGTAAACATAAATATTAAATAATAGTATTTACAGCAAGATGTAGCCTCAGTTTTATTCTGAAAATCCTCTTGCTTCTGATTTTCAGATTCCTAATCTATATGTTCTGAGATTACATGGTTTGGATGAGGGAATTTGAATTCCTTTTCAGGTTTGTAGTCTTGATGAATCTCACTGGAGAGTTTGAAGAACTCTCTTGATTCTGATTCTTTAATTTCTGTTTTGGCTCATACACCATATTCCTCTGGTGATTCTGGAACTTATGGTGATTCTGATAATCATACTTATTTTGATAATTAAAGTAGTTCTGATGATCATACCTCAACCTTTGATATTGATACCTGTTCAGGTTCTGGTTTTGGTATTGATTCTGATTCTGATTCTGGTTCCAGTGTTGATTCTTGTTCCAGTTTCTGTGCCTCTAGTTCTGGTTCTGGTTCCAGTGTTGGTTCTGGTTCATGTTCCTGTACCTCTTATACTGGTTCCAGTTCTGATTCTGGTTCCAGTTCTTGTTCTGATACGAGTGATATCCATGATATTTCCTGTTCCTCCTATAATTCTGGTTATGGTTCTGATAGGTATTGTGTTGACCAGTTCTTCTTCTACCAGAGTCACTTTGCTTCTGTTTGGTAGATGTTGGAACATAAACCTTCTTCTGCTTGTTCGTTTCCAACATCCATTGTCCAGGCACCATTGTTGGTGTCTCCTTTTGGTTGCTTAGAATATCTGCAACATAGACAATTTGATCTTTTGGTACCCAGAACTGATTGGGTCCAGGTTTGTTAGTTGTAACAGCTCTCTGATCTTGTTTAGATTTTACCATTGGACAAGATAATTCATAGTGACCTTTCTTGGCACAAATACTACATAAAACATCATAATGAATAGCTTTATTTTCAGTAATTGTTTCTGTAAAACCAAGACCTCTTTTTCCAGAATTACTGTTTCCATAAATCATAGATGCATTTTTACTTCTTTCCATTCCATGGGAAATAAAGTTTTGAAAAACTTGCTCATGCATATCAGATTTACAAACAGTTTCAGAAGTGGAACAATTATTACTTTTGAGAGTTTGGTTTTCAGATTTGAGTCTTGCAACATCAGTTTTAAAATTTTTGTTTTCAGTTGCATACTTAGAATTTCGATTCTTTAAAACTTGGACTTCTTTGGTTAGATTTTCCTTATCTTCCCTAAGAGTTTTCAGTTTTAAAGACCTTTTATTGTTTGCATTTAACAAGTCTTTTAAAGTCTCAATTAATTCAGATTTAGACAGATCAGAAAATACCTCATTGTCTTCATCTTCTAATTCTGTTCTAGAGCCTGAGCTATATTCAGAACTTGAGTTGAGCCATCAGAGACAGAATTGTTTCCTCTGATGTACTTCCAGATTTTCCAGAATGATTCCTTCGATCATTCTTCCTTCTGCTTGTTTTCCTTTGGAATTCGTGCTTTTATGAAGACCAGAAGCAGACTTGATGTGAGCCATCTTTGTTGTTTCTGCCTCTTCTTCATCAGAAGATTCTTCCTCTAATTCTGATACATCCCAGGCAGCCATCAGACCTTTCTTTCTGTATCTGGAACTCTTCTTGTGTTGTTTGCCTTTTTCCAGATTTGGACATTCTGACTTGATATGTCCAGGTTTATTGCATCCGTAACAGACAATATTCTTCTTGTCAGATTCTTCCTTATCCTTGCTATTATATTTCTTTCTGAAGTTTCTTTTCTTCCTATTTTCCCAGATCTTAACCATCTTTTTGGTTAAGTATGCCATATCATCACAGTCATTATCACTATCCTCTGATTCTGATTCTGCCTTTGCATCTTTCTTCTGTTTCGATTTCAGAGCCAGATTCTTCTTCTTCTTAGGTTCATCTTCTTCCAGTTCTATTTCATGAGACCTGAGTGAGCTGATTAGATCTTCCAGCCTCAAGGTACTCAGATCCTTAGCTTCCTGTATTGCAGTAACCTTTGGTCTCCATCTTTTTGGTAGACTTCTCAGAATTTTCCAGACATGATCTTCAGTGGTACAGCTTTTGTTTAATAGTTTCAGTCCTGATACCAAAGTCTGGAATCTGTAGAACATTGTGTCAATGTCTTCATCCTCTTCCATCTTGAACAGCTCATACTTTCTGACCAATATTTAGCCTTTGTTTGTTGAGCCTGCTTGGTTCCTTCATAGGTCAGAACCAGACTATCGAATATACTCTTTGCTGTTTCTTTATTTGTGCATCTATCAAATTCCTTGAATGTGATTGCACTGACCATGATGGTTGTGGACTTGTGATGAAGTCTGTGTAGTCTGATCTGATCTGGTTTCATATCATCCAAGTCTAGTTTCTTAATTGGATCTTCTGGATCAGTAGGTGCAGTGTATCCTCTGACTATCATCTTCCATAATTCAGGATCTTGAGATATGACAAAACCTCTCAGTCTGTTGATGTTGCCTCCCAATTCTTTTGACATATTGAACCCTTTGGATCTTTCCTCAAACACTGTTAAGTGCTCTCTCTGCCTTGAAATCGAGCTCTGATGCCAATTGAAGATGCAAACACGAGAAGGGGGGGTTGAATTGTGTTTGACTAAACTTGAATCTTTTCCTGTTTAATATTTTCAAAACAAAACTTGATGTATAATTAAAAACAGAGTTAGCAGCGGATAAAAATAAAAATAAAAACACACAGATTTTATACTGGTTCACCGTTAATGAGGCTACGTCTAGTCCCTTCGCCTTGAAGGATTTCACTAATTCAATCTTGAATTACAACCTTGCTACTGACCCTCCAAGTTAGTCTTCTCAAATAGTCTAACAATCCTAGACTTCTTTGAGGAAAAACAATTCTTGTTCTTCAGCCAATCTGACACCCCAGATTGTAGAAGAAATCACAACACTATGAATCTAATTGCCAAGTAACCTGCTACCTCTACAGACTCCCACAGCTTGTAGACTCTACTTCAACAACTTAGATTTGACACAGTGGAACGAAAACAACATGAGTACTTGCTTTAAAAACTGAGACTCAACAATTGACTTATATGAAAATTTGAGTGTTTGCTTTTGAAGTGTATGACCCTTTTGTGATTTTCGATTATAAGTATTCTGCCTTGAGCCTCCTTTTATAGATGCAGATTAGGGCCTCTTCCAATGCTTAAATTCAAGCTGAATCTTGCTGGATTCTCTTGCAAAAATAACTTGACCAATTGGGCTTCATTTAAATAAAAAACATATCTTCAGATTTCTTTCAAAAATAACTGGCCAATCAAATCTTTTATTTGTTCCCGCCACAGCTCCTGAATTCCACACTACTCCACATTTATTTTTGTAACAAATCTTTTTAATACTTTGATTAAAATAACTTAAGATCTTCACCGTTAATCCTCATGATTAAATCTGGACCATTGGATCTTCATGCGCTAGTCAACATCTGGACCATACTGATTGTTATGTTGTGATCCTCTGATTTCGGCCTTCCCTGGACCACCCTTCCTGACCCTCTGATCTTCTGATTTCGGCCATCTTGGATGCGCACCTGATATGCTATAATCCTCTGAATTCGGCCTTTGTTGGACTGCACATCCTGTCCCTCTGATTTCGGCCAACATTGGGCCATGGTCTGATTTTCTGATCTGGACTATCACTCGACCAAATAATTATTTATGAACCATTGATCTGGAAGTCTTTACTCTGATCTGGACAGATTCTGGAATTCGGTCTGGAACAAACTGAAATTAACTTGAACAAAAAATATTTCAGTCTGGACATTTTACCTTTGATTTTGGACCAGGTCTGGATGGATTCTGGAATTCATTTCTTCTGGTCTGGACTTAGTTCGATGCCCTGAATCATGCTATCTTATGGTCTGGGCCAAATCTGGATTGATCCTCTTGTTCTGGACTCATAAACATACCTTCTGGTCATGTCTGGAACAAGTCTGGACTGTGTAATTTTTCACTGCCAGGCCATCTTCTGGTCAGAATAACTTCTGGAATAAATTGATATTTGATTCCTGTTTGTCTGGAACAACTCTCCTTCTGGCAGGATTTCCAATGGTATGATCCATGTTTCATTCTGATTTTTATTCCTTCTGATCTGGGCCATCAAAGATATCTTCTGGTCATATTTTGACATTCCTGGAGTATCTTCTGGTCATTCCAGAATTCATTTTTCTGGAATCCTTTGATCACTGCTTTTGATTCCTTCAGTTTCTGGGGCATTTAACTTAATAATTCAAAGTACAAAATAAGTTTACATAGAGTACATTTTTAAGCATCAAAATCCTAAGTACTTAGAACCAACTTGGTTCAAACACCAGGTTGCATCCAATCTACTTCCAATCTGTAGGGTGTTGCATGAAAGACCCTTAAATTTAAATATTAATTTTGGAATTAATGTCAAGGGTATTTTGAGAATTTTCGAAAAATACTTAATATATGTATGTTTTAAGTGAATATATATATATATATATATATATATATAAATATTTATTTTGGAAGAGGAATTAAAATTATTGGATGAAGAATTAAATTAATTTAATTTTGAGTAATTAAATTAATTGGACCATTAATTAAGGATTAGTGGTTAATTAAATGATTAAGTGCTGAAATGATACATCATTATTTTATTAGTATTTTTAAGAAGGAAGGCACTCAAGTAATTCTATAAGTACACGGCAGGGAGACTGAGCTAAGACCAGAACACACACCTCCCTATTTTGCATGTAATGAGTGATTCCATGCAACAGTAATTTTCCTCCCATTTCTGCCCTTGGTTTCTGAAAAACAGCTTCACGGTTTTGTTTAAATTCAAAAGAGGGAATTCCTCCAAACACCATAAACTGAAAATCCAGACCTCAAACCAGAACCCATTACGAAGCCAAAGAACCCAGTTTGGTAGCAGCACACTCAGGCAGCAGCTTCCACCAGTTTTTGGACGCAAAAAGGGGAACGACGGCTGAAACAAGAGCAGAAGCAGAACACGCTACAAGGGTAAGGGCACCTTCCATCTTTTAGCTACATTAGGACCACGAATGTGTGTTATTTCAGTTTTGTGTTTAGAAGAAAAACTGTTTTTCGAAAATGACATTTTGAAAGAAAATGCATTCTATTGATATGTGATTATTCTGATGTTTGGTGCTGGCTGTTTTTCTAATAAAACATGCTGTTTTGCTTACGTGTGAAAGCTGAAAATGTTTGCATGTTGTTTTAATTATGATTAAAATGCTTGTCATAAAACTGTTTTGAAAATGGTCTTAAAATGCAAAAAATGCATTCTGTTGGTATTTTGTTGCTCTGTGATGCATGCAAGTTATTCTGATGTGTTGTGAAAGCTGCGATGCTGGCTTGTTATTCTGATGTGTTGTGAAACTGAGTATTTGCATGTTTCTGATGTTTGAGAAAACCTGAGCACTTGCATGTTTGTTCTGATGAGTGAGAAATCTGAAATGTTGCATGATGTGCTGATGGTTTGAAAAACTGGATGACTCTGATTCTGTTGTGTCTCGTGTGATTCTGGTGATATTGATGATTCTGATTCTGGTTGTTTTGTGTGATTCTGGTGGTGTTGATGATTTTAAAGGAAAAAGGGATTTTAAATGAGGAAAGGGTTTTCTTGAAAAAAATGCAGAATCTGTTTGATATTTGGTTGTCATTTTTAAAGAAAATAGTTGAAAAGGGTTGAACTTTCACAGGTTTTCAAAGGTGTATTCGACTACAACATGTGTGTATTTGAATACAACCTTCCAGGTTTATGTTTTATTTAATGTTTTCAAACCTGTATTCGAATACGAGCGCTTGTATTCGAATACAGAGGAAAGATGTTGGCTTCTGTATTCGACTACAGGCATGTTGTATTCGAATACAGAATGTTGTTTTTCACTGGTTTCAGTTTCTGTATTCGAATACAAGGAAGCTGTATTTGAATACAGATTCGTATTTTTCCAGAAGCACTGTTTTTAGCTTCTGTATTCGAATACAAGGAAGCTCTATTCGAATACAGATTCGTGTTTTCCAGAAAATCAAACTTTAAACTCTGTCAAGTGGATTTTAAAATGTTGAGAAAACTCTGGGATGGTTTAAATGATTAAAAATGGAATCTGTGAAATGGTTTTAAAGGGGAAGGGATGATGTTTTGAAAACCTTTAAGAACATGGGAGAAATGCTGAAATTTTTCAAGATTTGGTCTTCTGTATTCGAGTACAAACATGCTGTATTCGAATACAGAATGTTAAAACTGCAGTTCATGCTTCTGTATTCGAATACAGGGGGTCTGTATTCGAATACAGATTCGAGTTTCCGGAATTTCCAAGTTTTTAAGAGTGTTTTGTAAACCCTGAGTGTTTGGGGATTGTTGTGGGGAAATTCAAATGGAACTTTTGGTGATATTTTGAAGTTGTGGTTATGAAGTTTTTGCAACTTTACTGATGTAATGAAAGATGTTGTTTTGTGCACTAAGACTGCCCCTGTATCCGAATACCAGAGGGCTGTATTCGAATACAGGGTGTGAATTTGCACTTTTTTTGGCTTCTGTATACGAATACAGAGGAGCTGTATTCGAATACAGATTCGTAAAATTCCAGAAATCCTCAGTTTTAAACTCTGTGATTGAATTTTAAGAGTCTGGGAAAGCCTTTCAAGGTGTTAATGATTAATGGACTGTTTAATCATGATTGTGATGTTGTTATTTCTTACTGTGCTGAATATTTTAAACATGATGAAAAGCATGAATTTTCTGAGTTTGCATTATGTTTCTAGAGAAGTGAAACACTGCATATTCATGCATTGCATAGTCAAGTGGTACCCGCGATGGGCCACAGAGTAATGCGCAACCACGTGCTGATATGTTGAGCGATTGCACGAGTGCTGGACTATTGAGCATCTGCACTAGGTACTGATCTGTTGAGCGATTGTACTTTGGTATATAAGTGCTGGACTGTTGAGCGTCTGCACTGGTACTGGACTGTTGAGCGTCTGTACCCTGAAATGCGCAGCCACGTGCTGATCTGTTGAGCGATTGCACGAGTGCTAGACTGTTGAGCGTCTGCACTAGGTACTGATCTGTTGAGCGATTGTACCTTGGTATATGTCAAACGTGCTGGTCAGTTGAGCGACTGCACGATGTGCTGGACTGTTGAGCGTCTGCACTGGTGCTGATCTGTTGAGCGATTGCACCCTGGTCATGAGGGCCGTTAAATTGTGCTGGTCTGTTGAGCGACTGCACCTTGGTGATTCCAAGAAAATTGTATACATGAGCATATACATATTGCATTGAGGTATTGACCGGTGGGTCACGTTTGATTATATGATGAATGAGTGGAAAATTGAATGTGTGTGAGTACTGTCCAGAATCTGAAATTCTGATTTAATGATTGTATGTGCTGAAGTGTTGTTTGTACTTACGCCATACTTCATAATAATTGGCTGCTGTTTTTGAAAAGGCATAAATGTCATTAATTTTCAAATGAGCATTATTATTTTCCTCATCATCATATGTTATGCCATGATTATAATTGTTGTTGTGCAATATGTGCTATGTGATTATCTGTTAATTTCGGTCGGTGACCCTTGCTATTATATTGTGGACTTTGGGCTTTGCCCTCATATGCCTCCCAAACCCACGCAGCCCGTGGGTACCCGAACGACGGAAACGTCGTTGAACTTCCTTGATCGCTTCTCGTGCACTGCTTGGGTATTTGACCCCATCTCAAGAAGAGCGACTTATACGGGGTGGCTGGTGCGGACAAGTAGGACTGACGACGTGGAGGATTTCGTAGAGCGCATTCATGCGAGTATAGATTTTCCCGTGCCTTCCCACCTGGTGTTAGAGGCGCACGGAGTTTTCGATGATGCTGAGGAGCCTACTGAAGGAGTTGAGACGGAGGCCACTGTAGGAGTGGTGACTCCCAACTCCGTGATTGGAGGAGATATACATGAGTCTGAAGCGGTAGAGGAGCGTGAAGAGCTGAGACCAGTAGCGACTGAGATTCCGGGACCATCTAGGATCTCCGATGATTGCTACGAGATTCCGGCACCGCCGAAGCGGCCACGAGTGTGTATTGACTTGACTTCTGAAGAGACCGACCCTTCTCTGTACGAGGAGGAGGAGGAGGTTACGTCGAAGCAAGCTGCAGAGTCAGAGGAGACTTGCGTGGGATGCGGAGGGAATCTGTGCTACTGCAGCTTCAGCGCATGATCAGTTAGACTTAATGTATTAGGTTTTGGGTTGAAATTGTAATTTGTCTTATTTTGGAAATACTGTACTATTTTCTGCTGAACCATGTACTCTGATATTTGCTGTTGATGTATTATGACAATGATATTTTGGGATGTATTAATGTTTAAAAACTAATTTCCAAGATAAGTACTTAGTGATAATCCTGATGAAGTATTTGGTTTACGTTCATCGATTAATCTATAATGTACTATTTTACGAAGAACTTTATTTTAATTCTTTTGAAATAATTTTGGGAAAACTCATTTTAATTATTTATTTTAAAAATAAAAAAAATGCACCCGCGCTGTGTTTTAAACTCGGGGTGTTACATTGCACAATATTTGTGTACACTCTGTTGTTCCCAGGGCTGGCAGTTATGAGAAAGTAACTGAGCTGGACATTCTAATTATTCATCACCTCATTTCTGGAACCCCTCTTCATCTTGGAAACATTATCCTTAGGTTCATGGTCAATGCTGCATATCTTGGGAGATCAGCTCCATATGGAATGATTCTCACCAAAATCTTCAAATTTTTTAATGTACCATTAGAGGATGAACAATCTATCACCTTCAACAACACATTCTCTGCAAGAAATGTTAACCAAATGAGGTTTGATCCCACTGAAAAGCCCTCTCACAAACAGCCATCCAAGGAAAAATCAAAACAGTTCTCAACTTCCAATCCACCGTCTCTACCTCCAGTCGCATCAAATTCTTCTTCTGACAAAGAACCAAATATCCCGTCCTCACCACCCTCCAAAAATGTCCACCCTCTTGAACTACTTTAAATTGTCCCTTTTGAAAATCAAAACCTTTGTTCAGCAGAAGGTGAAGACCTCAGTTCACCCTCTCAACTTGTGAAAAACTGTGCCAAACACTTTTTTGATCTCAAAGGCTCACCTCCAGAAACTACGCTTCCGTCTGACCCTCTAGACACATCTCAAAATCTACAAGAACCTTTTTTCTTTCCTTATCCTCCTACTAGTCCTTCACAACCAGCTCAACTCTCATGCACCATGGCTCAAATCTTCTCATCTCCTTCAAAAATGTACCCTACAAATTTTGTCCCTACTCCCTCTGCTCATCAAACCATTTTTGTTCCGGCTCCTGCACCACTTCTTGAAGTTATAGGACGATTCAGCTCACTTGAATCCTTCCTGGCTAAATCTGGAGAAAACTCTTCACAAAACAAAGGAACCTGCTCCCAAATGAAAAGCACCAGCATCAATGCTGATCCTATTCCAGATGACTTCACTCCTCCCACCACTGATACCAAGCCTGAACAACGTCGCTCCCACAAAGAACTTCGAGCTCTAAAAAAGATCCGCAAGGATCAGAAAAAACTTTTTTCGACAATGGCCACTTTTCATCAAACTCTGGCGCAATTTAGCACTCTACTAGAATGGGTAACAGCGCACCTGGTCAAGCCTATTGCTCCAGAAGCACGGCCTCCAGTACCCTATGTTCATCCTCCTTCACCACTGCCTCGTCCCTCAACGTCCTACTCGTTTGATGATTCCTCTCCTTCAAAGTAGTTTAACATCCTCTGGGCTCCCACTGACTTTTTGCTGTTGACAAATTTGGGGGAGAAAGATTAAAATTAAAATTGTCAAGGATTAGGAATTTAGAAAAGATGTTTTTTTTTAAATCCTCTATGTTTTTTTCTTTTGAACCATTTTTTGTATAATCTAATGATAATCAATATAAAGTATTCGGATTGGTTCAAAAAATCTTCTTTTATGCAAATTGTACAGAGAAAAACAATAATACAAAAAATAGTAGGACACTTTTTGGCTGATGACAAAAAGGGGGAGAGAGAAAGAGAAATGAGAAATAAGTAGAAAAGGAGAGATAAAAAGAAAGGAGAGAGAAAAAGAAAGAGTGAAAAAGAGAAGGAGTTGAAAAGGAAAGGAAACAGGGAGAGAGAAAAATAAAGAGAGAGAGTGAGAAAAGAAGGAGTTGAAAAGGAGAGGAAATGTGAAGAGAGAAAAAGAAAGAGAGCAAAAAGAAGGAGTTGAAAAGGAAAGGAGTAGAGAAGAAAAGAAAGAGAGAACAAAGAAGGAGTTGAAAAGGAGAGTATCAGACTTAGGGGGAGAGATTGGTCTGAGGGGGAGTAATTCAAAGTCTTCGAGTCATA
>JBBPBO010000001.1:76771362-76855695 GCA_037974295.1 Cicer cuneatum | reverse complement strand
TTTGCTATTATGAGGTCCATGTGCATTGTGGCAAAGCTCATGAAGCATCGTATCTAAAACTTCATGAAATGGAAAAAAGTCTGAGTCCCTGTTAGGCCTCCGTAGCCGCAACTTAACATTTATACCAGCTCCAACATTCACCCCCAGAAGTGATGGATTGTTTGGGCTATAATCATGTAAGCAAATTCTTCTGTCATATTCCATAGGAAATTAAAAAAAAATTATAAATACTCTTTGCCCAAAGGGAAACACAATTTTGGACCTTTAAGCAAAAGCACACAATAACAGCTGCATAAAGCACCATGGCAAATGTTAAGTCAAACTATTTTTTAAAATGTTTGACAGATTAGCCATTAATGTAAATCACAAACATAATAAATTATAAAAGAAAAATGATCTGAATCTTCCTATGAGTGAATTTTAGTTCAACAATATTGCAACCCCTCTTCACTTAGTGTATTTTATTATGTTTTAAAATATAAACAAAATGAGTTAAAGAAAGTTCATTTATTTTGTTAAAAATATTTAACTTATTTTTATTTATATTTTCAAGTGTATGTTGATGATATCATATTTGGATCCACTAATGGCACTTTGTGCAAAGAGTTTTCTGACGTAATGCAGAAGGAGTTCCAAATGAGCATGATGGGAGAACTTAAGTTCTTCCTGGGAATTTAGATTCAATCAAGGCAAATCAGGTATACTCATTCACCAATCAAAATATACTAAAGAACTTCTCAAAACGTTCAAGATGAGTGACTGTAAGCCAATGGCCACCCCCATGCACCCAACCTACTCACTTGAGAAAGATGAAACCAGCCAAAAGGCATACCAGAAAACATACAGAGCTGTAAAGGAAAAGTATAAGTGGCAACTGCACTTTGTTTTGTGATAACACTTCAGCCATAAACCTAACCAAGAACCCTATCTTACACTCTAGAGCCAAACACATTGAAATAAAACAACATTTCATTAGGGACCATGTTCAAAAAGGGACTTTGAGCATCCAGTTTGTGGACACTGATCATCAATGGGCTGATATCTTCACCAAGGCATTACCAGAAGATAGGTTCGAGTTCATTAAGAAGCATCTCAGCATGACCTCCATATCTGACTAGCTCAAGTAGTCATCTTAGGAGTTTTTAAAATTTCTTGCAATTTTATTTTATGTCTTTTAATTTCAGTTTTTACTTTCTGTAATTTGTAAAAAAAAAAATACAAAAATAGTAGGACCACTTTTTGGCTGATGAAAAAAATGGGGAGAAAGAGAGAGAGAGAAAGAAATGAGAAATAAGTAGAAAAGGAGAGATAAAAAGAAAGAATGAGAGAAAAAGAAAGAGAGAAAACAGAAGGAGTTGAAAAGGAGAGGAAACAGGGAGAGAGAAAAACAAAGAAAGAAAAAGAAAGAGTGAAAACAGAAGGAGTTGAAAAGGAGAGGAAATGTGAAGAGAGAAAAAGAAAGAGAGCAAAAAGAAGGAGTTGAAAAGGAGAGGAGAATAGAAGAAAAGAAAGAGAGAACAAAGAAGGAGTTGAAAAGGAGATTATCAGACTTAGGGGGAGAGATTGGTCTGAGGGGGAGTAATTCAAAGTCTTCGAGTCATAGGTTAGCAAAATAAGTTAAGGTTTTGTCATCATCAAAAAGGGGGAGATTGTTGGAACCAAGTTGGTTCTAAGTGAAGGTGCAAACACGAGAAGGGGGGGTTGAATTGTGTTTGACTTAACTTGAATACTTTTCCTGTTTTAATACTTTTAAAACAAAACTTAATGTATAATTAAAACAGAGTTAGCAGCGGATAAAAATAAACATAAAAACTTACAGATTTTATACTGGTTCACTGTTAACGAGGCTACATCCAGTCCCTTCGCCTTGAAGGATTTCACTAATTCAAACTTTGAATTACAACCTTGCTACTGACCCTCCAAGTCAGTCTTCTCAAATAGTCTAACAATCCTAGACTTCTTTGAGGAAAAACAACTCCTATTCTTCAGCCAATCTGACACCCCAGATTGTAGAAGAATTCACAACACTATGAATCTAATTGCTAAGTACCTTGCTACCCTTTCTGATTCCCTCAGTTTGTAGACTCTACTTCAACAACTTAGATACAACCTTATCTAATTGCCAAGTAACCTGCTACCTCTACTGACTCCCTCAGATTGTAGACTCTACTTCAACAACTTAGATTTTCCACAGTGGAAAGAAAATAACATGAGTACTTGCTTCTTGAAAGCTGAAACTCACAATTGACTTATATGAAAATTTGGGAGCGTTTGCTTTGGAAGTGTATGACTCTTTTGTGGTTTTCGATAATGAGCATTCTGCCTTGAGCCTCCTTTTATAGATGCTGATTTGGGCCTCTTCCAAGCTTAATTTCGAACTGAATGTTGCTGGATTCTCTTGCAAAAATAACTTGACCAATTGGGCTTTATTTAAATAAAAACATATCTTTTTTAAGCCTTAGATTTCTTTCATAAATTAACTGGCCAATCAAATCCTTTTATTGCTTCCCGCCATAGTTTCTGACTTCCATGCTACTCCACTTTAATTTATAATAAATCTTTAATAATACTTTGATAAAAATAACATAAGATCTTCACCTTTAATCCCCATGATCAAATCTGCACCCTTGGATCTTCATGCGATATTCCACAACTGGACCAGCCCAATTGATATGCTGTGATCCTCTAATTTCAGCCATTCCTGGACCACTCTTCCTAACCCTCTGATCTTCTGATTTCAGCATTCCCTGGACACGCACCTGATATGCTAAAATCCTCTGAATTCAGCCTTTGCTGGACTGCACAGTCTGTCCCTCTGATTTCGGCCACCACTGGGCCATGGTCTGATTTTCTGATCCGGACCATCACTGGACCAAATAATTATTTCTGAACCATTGATCTGGAAGTTTTTACTCTGATGTGGACAGATTCTGGACTTTGGTCTGGAACAAACTGAAATTAACTTGAACAAAAAATATTTCAGTGTGGACATTTTACCTTTAATTTTGGACCAGGTCTGGGTTGATTCTGGAACTCATTTCTTTTGTTCTGGACTTAGTTCCATGCCCTGAATCATGCCATCTTATGGTTTGGGCCAAATCTGGATTGATCCTCTTGTTCTGGACTCATAAACATACCTTCTGGTCAAGTCTGGAACAAGTCTAGACTGTGTAATTTTTCACGGCCAGATAGTCTTCTGGTCAGAATAACTTCTGGAATAAAATTGATATTTGATTTCTGTTTGTCTGGAACAACATAACAGCAAGGATAAGGAAGAATCTGCCAAAAATAATATTGTTTGTTATGGATGCAATAAACCTGGACATATCAAGTCAGAATGTCCTAATCTGGAAAAAGGCAAACAGGATAAGAAAAGTTCCAGATACAGAAAGAAAGGTCTGATGGCTGCCTGGGATGTCTCAGAATCAGAGGAAGAATCTTCTGATGAAGAAGAGGCAGAAACAGCAAAGATGGCTCACATCAGGTCTGCTTCTGGTCTTAATAAAAGCATGAATTCCAGAGGGAAAACAGACAGAAGGAAGAGTGATAGAAGCAATCACTCAGGCAAGTCTGGAAACACATCAGAGGAAACAATTCTGTCTATGATGGCTCATACAAATTCAGGTTCTGAATACTGCTCTGAAACAGAATCAGAAGATGAAGATAGTGAGGTATTTTCTGGTCTTTCTAAACCTGAATTAATTGATACTTTAAAGGACTTGTTAAATGCAAATAATAAGATATCTTTAAAACTGAAAACTCTTAGGGAAGATAAGAAAAATCTAATCAAAGAGGTCCAAGTTTCAAAGAATCGAATTTCTGAGTATGCAACTGAAATCAAAGATTTAAAAACTGAAGTTGCAAGACTAAAGTTTGAAAACCAAACTCTAAAAAATAATAATTGTTCAAATTCTGAGACTGTTTGTAAATCTGATATGCATGAGCAATTTTTTCAAAACTTTATTTCAAATGGAATGGAAAGAAGTAAGTATGCATCTATGATTTATGGAAACAGCAACTCTGGAAAGAGAGGTCTTGGTTTTATAGAAACAAGTACTGAAAATAAAACTGCTTATTCTGATGGTTTATGTATTGTCTGTGCTAAGAAAGGTCACTCTGAATTATCTTGTCCAATGGTAAAATCTGAACAAGATCAGAGAGCTGTTAAGACTAACAAACCTGGACCCAATCAGTTTTGGGTACCAAAAGATCAAATTGTCTATGTTGCAGATGTTCTGAGCAACCAGAAGGAGACACCAACAATGGTGCCTGGACAATGGATGTTGGCAATGCACAAGCAGGAGAAGGTTTATGTTCCTGCTACAACAAGACAAAGGCAATCTAAGTCTGATAGAAGAAGGTCTGGTCATCCCAACCAGAACCGGAATGGGAATTAGAACCAAAACTGGAACCAGACTCAAAACTGGAACCAGAACCAAAACAGGAACTGGAATCAAAACAGGAATTGGAATCAGTATCAGAAGCACAGATACTGGAACCAGAATCAGAATCAACTCTGGAACCAGAACTAGAGTCAAATAAGAAGTTACCAGAATCATCAGAATTACCAAATTCATCAGAACTTCCATACTCACCCAAATCACTGGAATTACCAGAACCAAAACATGTTCCAGAATCGTCAGAGGAACGTGATTCATCAACCAAAGCAGAATCAAGGAAACTGCTCAAACAGGCCAGAAGAAGAACTGGCTCTAATGGCTCGAACATAAGCTAAGTCTGAATCTGAGTCTGACTCTAACTATGATTCTGACAGAGAAAAGGCAAGGTATGATCAGCAACACAAAACATGGTATCTTGACAGTGGCTGCTCCAAACATATGACAGGAGATAAATCTATCTTTCTGGATTTGACCATGAAGAATGGAGGCAAAGTTTCCTTTGGAGGAAACCAGAAAGGTCAGATTATTGGTACAGGAACTGTTGGTAACATCTCTTCTTCCTTGTCTATTAAAAATGTTCTGTATGTTAAAGGTTTAAAACATAATCTTCTGAGCATAAGTCAATTAAGTGACTGCAAATATGATGTTATATTTAATCAAAAAACTTGCAAACCTGTTAGTCAAATTGATGGAACTGTTTTATTTACTGGAACTAGGGAGGATAATGTTTATAAAATTGATCTATTTAGTCTTGCTAAGCAACAGGTTAAATGCTTATTATCTGTAAGTGAGCAGAGTCTTATTTGGCACAAGAGGCTAGGGCATGCAAACCCCAAACTCATATCAGAGTTGAGCAAACTCCAGTTGGTAAGAGGGTTGCCCAAGGTAAGTTCCAAAACTGAGATTCTGTGTGAAGCATGTCAAAGAGGTAAACAAACTAAAAGCTCTTTTAAAACTAAAAATTGTGTTTCTACCTCTCAACCACTTGAACTGCTTCACTTAGATCTGTTTGGTCCTGTTCAAACAGCTTCTCTAAGTGGTAAGAAATATGGCTTTGTGATTGTTGATGATTACTCAAGGTGGACTTGGGTAAAATTTTTAAAGAACAAAGATGAATCTCACAAAGTATTTATCTCATTCTGTAAACAAGTTATGAATGAACAGGGTACTAAGATCATAACCATCAGAAGTGATCATGGAGGTGAATTCGAGAACAAGTACTTTGAAGAATTCTGTGATGAGAATGGCATCTCTCACAACTTCTCATCCCCCAGAACACCTCAACAGAATGGAGTGGTAGAAAGGAAGAACAGATCACTGCAGGAGATGGCCAGAACCATGCTGAATGACATGAAGGTTGCCACCTACCTCTGGGCAGAAGCTGTCAACACAGCCTGCTATATTCAGAATCGAGTCTACATCAGGTCCATCTTGAATAAAACTCCTTATGAACTGTGGAAAGGTAAGAAACCAAATATTTCCTACTTTAAGCAATTTGGTTGCATCTGTTTTATGTTGAACACTAAAAATAACCTAGCTAAGTTTGATTCTAGATCTCAAAAGTGTGTCTTTATTGGCTACTCTGAGAGATCAAAAGCTTATAGAGTGTTTAACAAAGAAACTAACACTGTGGAAGAATCAATCCACATTAAGTTTGATGATAAACAGCTTAGCTCTGAAAAGTCAAAGCAAGATGAGAAAATTGCAGGTGAACCAAAGGCACAGGAACCAGAAGCAGAATCTGAGAACAACCAAGCTGAAGAAGAACATGCTGACTCTAAAAACAAGTCAGAGGGAAAAAATGGATGGAAGTACAAATCTTCACATCCAGAATCTCTCATTATTGGCAGTGTAGCAGAACCTCTAAAGACCATATCATTAAGTAGAGAAACCAGTCTGTTTGGTTTACTCTCAACAATTGTACCCAGCAATGTTGATGAGGCTTTGACAGAGGAAGGTTGGATACTTGCAATGCAAGAAGAGCTGAATGAATTCCAAAGGAATGATGTTTGGGATCTGGTACCCAGACCAAACAAAAACATTATTGGAACCAAGTGGGTTTTTAGGAATAAACTCAATGAAAAGGGTGAAGTAGTAAGGAACAAAGCCCGACTTGTAGCTCAAGGATACAGTCAATAGGAAGGTATAGATTACACTGAGACTTTTGCTCCAGTGGCCAGGTTAGAAGCAATAAGAATTCTTTTATCATTTGCTGCTAATCATAACATAATGCTGTATCAAATGGATGTCAAAAGTGCATTCTTAAATGGCTACATAAGTGAAGAAGTCTATGTCAAACAGCCCCCTGGTTTTGAAAATTCTGATTTTCCAGACCATGTTTTTAAACTTAAAAAGTCTTTATATGGTTTAAAACAAGCACCAAGGGAATGGTATGACAGACTTAGTAACTTTCTGCTTAAGAATGAATTTAATAGAGGCCAGATTGATAATACATTATTAAGGAAATCCATTAAAAATGATATTCTGATTATTCAAGTTTATGTTGATCATATCATATTTGGATCAACTAATGGCACCTTGTGCAAAGAGTTTTCTAATCTAATGTAGAAGGAGTTCCAAATTAGCATGATGGGAGAACTTAAGTTCTTCTTGGGAATTCAGATTCATCAAGGCAAATCAGGTATACTCATTCACCAATCAAAATATACTAAAGAACTTCTCAAAAAGTTCAAGATGAGTGACTGTAAGCCAATGGCCACCCCATGCACCCAACCTGCTCACTTGAGAAAGATGAAACCAGCCAAAAGGCAGACCAGAAAACATACAGAGCTGGAAAGGAAAAGTATAAGTGGCAACTGCACTTTGTTCTATGATAACACTTCAGCCATAAACCTAACCAAGAACCCTATCTTACACTCTAGAGCCAAACACATTGAAATAAAACACCATTTCATTAGGGACCATGTTCAAAAAGGGACTTTGAGAATCCAGTTTGTGGACACTGATCATCAATGGCTGATATCTTCACCAAGGCATTACCAGAAGATAGGTTCGAGTTCATTAAGAAGCATCTCAGCATGACCTCCATATTTGACTAGCTCAAGTAGTCATCTTAGGAGTTTTTAAAATTTCTTGCAAATTTTATGTTATGTCTTTTAAATTCAGTTTTTACTTTCTGTAATTTGTATAGAGAAAAACAAAAAATACAAAAATAGTAGGACCACTTTTTGGCTGATGACAAAAAGGGGGAGAAAGAGAGAGAGAGAAAGAAAGGAGAAATAAGTAGAAAAGGAGAGATAAAAAGAAAGAAGGAGAGAAAAAGAAAGAGAGAAAACAGAAGGAGTTGAAAAGGAGAGGAAACAGGGAGAGAGAAAAACAAAGAAAGAAAAAGTAAGAGTGAAAACAGAAAGAGTCGAAAAGGAGAGGAAATGTGAAGAGAGAAAAAGAAAGAGAGCAAAAAGAAGGAGTTGAAAAGGAGAGGAGAAGAGAAGAAAAGAAAGAGAGAACAAAGAAGGAGTTGAAAAGGAGAGTATCAGACTTAGGGGGAGAGATTGGACTGAGGGGGAGTAATTCAAAGTTTTTGAGTTATAATTTAGCAAAATAAGTTAAGGTTTTGTCATCATCAAAAAGGGGGAGATTGTTGGAACCAAGTTGGTTCTAAGTACTTAGGATTTTGATGCTTACAAATGTACTCTATGTAAACTTATTTTGTACTTTGAATTATTAAGTTAAATGCCCCAGAAACTGAAGGAAACAGAAGCAGAGATCAAAGGAAAATGAATTCTGGAATTTCCCGAAGATGTTCCAGGATGTCAAAACATCACCAGAGGATATGTTTGGTGGCCCAGAACAGACGGAATCAAAATCATAATGAAACATGGATCATACCATTGGAAAGCCTGCCAGAGGTAGAGTTGTTCCAGACAAATAGGAATCAAATATCAATTTTATTCCAGAAGTTATTCTGACCAGAAGATGGCCTGGCAGTGAAAAATTACACAGTCCAGACTTGTTCCAGACTTGACCAGAAGGTATATTTATGAGTCCAGAACAAGAGGATCAATCCAGATTTGGCCAAGACCATAAGATAGCATGATTCAGGACATGGAACTAAGTCCAGACAAGAAGAAATGAATTCCAGAATCAATCCAGACCTGATCCAAAATTAAAGGAAAAATGTCCAGACTGAAATATTTTTTGTTCAAGTTAATTTCAGTTTGTTTCAGACCAAAGTCCAGAATCTGTCCAGATCAGAGTAAAAACTTCCAGATCAATGGTTCAGAAATAATTATTTGGTCCCCAGACTTGACCAGAAGGTATATTTATGAGTCCAGAACAAGAGGATCAATCCAGATTTGGCCAAGACCATAAGATAGCATGATTCAGGACATGGAACTAAGTCCAGACAAGAAGAAATGAATTCCAGAATCAATCCAGACCTGATCCAAAATTAAAGGAAAAATGTCCAGACAGAAATATTTTTTGTTCAAGTTAATTTCAGTTTGTTTCAGACCAAAGTCCAGAATCTGTCCAGATCAGAGTAAAAACTTCCAGATCAATGGTTCAGAAATAATTATTTGGTCCAGTGATGTTTCAGATCAGAAAATTAGACCATGGCCCAGTGGTGGCAAAAATCAGAGGGACAGACTGTGCAGTCCAGCAAAGGCCGAAATCAGAGGATCACAGCAAATCAATTCGGCTGGTCCAGCTGTGGAATATCACATGAAGATCCAAGGGTGCAGATTTGATCATGAGGATTAAAGAAGAATGAAAAATGTTCAAAACAGAATGGGAGAAAAAGGCTCAATACAGAATCTGAGCAAACTACTCTAGAATATTCTTAAAATAGATTAATCTAAATATACTACAGAAGTAAAGCATCAGTGAAGTTCTAAAGTTCAACTATAAATAAAGACTTAATGCTGAAGAATAAAGTATCGAAAATCACAAAAGAGTCATACACTTCCAAAGCAACAAACACCCAAATTTTCATAGAAGTCAATTGTGAGTTTTAGCTTTCAAGAAGCAAGTACTTGTGTTATTTTCCTTCCAATGTGTCAGATCTAAGTTGTTGAAGTAGAGTCTACAAACTGAGGGAGTCAGTAGAGGTAGCAGGTTACTTGGCAATTAGATTCATAGTGCTGTGGTTTCTTCTACAATCTGGGGTTGTCAGATTGGCTGAAGATAAAATCTAAGTTGCTGAAGTAGAGTCTACAATCTGAGGGAGTCAGAAGGGGTAGCAGATTACTTGGCAATTAGATTGTGATTTCTTCTACAATCTGGGGTTGTCAGATTGGCTGAAGAACAGGAGTTGTTTTCCTCAAGATGTCTAGGATTGTTAGACTATTGAGAAGACTGACTTGGAGGGTCAGTAGCAAGGTTGTAATTCAAGATTGAATTAGTGAAATCCTTCAAGGCGAAGGGACTGGACGTAGCCTAGTTAACGGTGAACCAGTATAAAATCTGAGTTTTATTTTTATTTTTATCCGCTGCTAACTCTGTTTTTAATTATACATTAAGTTTTGTTTTGAAAGTATAAAAACAGAAAAAGATTCAAGTTAAGTAAAACACAATTCAACCCCCCCTTCTCGTGTTTTGCACCTTCACAATTCACCCCCCCTTCTCGTGTTTGCACCTTCAATTGGCATTAGAGCTCGGTCTCTAGGCTGAGCACTTAACAGTGTTTGAGGAAAGGTCCAAGGGGTTCAATATGTCAGAAGAATTGGGAGGCAACATCAACAAACCACCAATATTTGATGGAGAAAGGTTTGAGTATTGGAAGGACAGACTGAGAAGTCTTGTCATATCTCAAAATCCTGAACTATGGAAGATGATAGTTAGAGGATACACTGCACCTACTGATCCAGAAGATCCAACTAAGAAACTAGACTTGGATGATATGAAACCAGATCAGATCAGATTACACAGACTTCATCACAAGTCCAGAACCATCATGGTCAGTGCAATTTGTTGGAACCAAGTTGGTTCTAAGTACTTAGGATTTTGATGCTTACAAATGTACTCAATGTAAACTTATTTTGTACTTTGAATTATTAAGTTAAATGCCCCAAAAACTGAAGGAAACAGAAGCAGAGATCAAAGGATTCCAGAAAAATGAATTCTGGAATGACCAGAAGATACTCCAGGAATGTCAAAACATGACCAGAAGATATCTTTGATGGCCCAGATCAGAAGGAATAAAAATCATAATGAAACATGAATCATACCATTGGAAAGCCTTCCAGAAGGAGAGTTGTTCCAGACAAACAGAAATCAAATATCAATTTTATTCTAGAAGGTATTCTGACCAGAAGATGGCCTGGTAGTGAAAAATTACGCAGCCCAGACTTGTTCCAGACTTGACCAGAAGGTATGTTTATGAGTCCAGAACAAGAGGATCAATCCAGATTTGGCCCAAACCATAAGATGGCATAATTCAGGGCATGGAACTAAGTCCAGAACAAAAGAAATGAGTTCCAGAATCAACCCAGACCTGGTCGAAAATCAAAGGTAAAATGTCCAGACTGAAATATTTTTTGATCAAGTTTATTTCAGTTTGTTCCAGACCAAATTCCAGAATCTGTCCAGATCAGAGTAAAAATATCCAGATCAATGGTTCAGAAATAATTTTTTCAGTCCAGTGATGGTCCATATCAGAAAATCAGACCATGGCCCAGTGTTGGCCGAAATTAGAGGGACAAAATGTGCAAGTCCAGAAATGGCCGAGTCCAAAAGAATTCAGCATATCACGCGCGCATCCAGGTTGGCCGAAATCAGAAGATCAGAGGGTTAGGAAGTGTGGTCCAGGGATGACCGAATTCAGAGGATCACATCATATCATTTAGCTTGGACCAGATGTGGACTAGCGCTCAAAATTCTGATGGTCCAGAATTGATCAACGATGGAGATTGCAAGTTATTTTAATTAAAGTGTTAAAAAGATTGGTTATATAAATTAAATTGGAGTAGCAAGGAATTCAGGAGCATTGGCGGGAACAACCAACAGATTTAATTGGCCAGTTATTTTGAAAGGAAATATGAAGATATGTTTTTTTATTTAAATAAAGCCCAATTGTTCAAGTTATTTTTGGAAGAGAATCCAGCAAGATTCAGCTCGAATTTGATCATGGAAAAAACCCTAATTTTCATCTTTAAAAGGAGGCTCAAGGCAGAATGCTCAACATTGAAAATCACAAAAGAGTCACACACTTCCAAAGCAACCACTCTCAAATTTTCATATAAGTCAATTGTGTTGGAACCAAGTTGGTTCTAAGTCTTAGGATTTTGATGCTTACAAATGTACTCAATGTAAACTTATTTTGTACCTTGAATTATTAAATTAAATGTAATCAGAATATGAAGAAATCAGAAGCAGAAGATCAAAGGAAAATGAATTCTGGAATTTCCAGAAGATATTCCAGGATGACAAAACTGAACCAGAAGATAAATTTTCAGGCCTATATCAGAAAGAATAAATTTCATAATGAAACATGGATCATATCATTGGAAAGCCTGCCAGAAGGAGAGTTGTTTTAGACAAACAGGAATCAAATATCAATTTTATTCCAGAAGTTATTCTGACTAGAAGATGGCCTGGCAGTGAAAAATTACACAGTCCAGACTTGTTCCAGACTTGACCAGAAGGTATGTTTATGAGTCCAGAACAAGAGGATCAATCCAGATTTGGCCCAGACCATAAGATAGCATGATTCAGGGCATGGAACTAAGTCCAGACCAAAAGAAATGAGTTCCAGAGTCAACCCATACCTGGTCTAAAATCAAAGGTAAAATGTCCAGACTGAAATATTTTTTGATCAAGTTTATTTCAGTTGTTCCAGACCAAATTCCAGAATCTGTCCAGATCAGAGTAAAAATATCCAGATCAATGGTTCAGAAATAATTTTTTGAGTCTAGTGATGGTCCAGATCAGAAAATCAGACCATGGCCCAGTGTTGGCCGAAATCAGAGGGACAGGCTGTGCAGTCCAGAAATGGCCGAATCCAGAAGTTCATAGCATATCAGGCGCGCATCCAGGAAGGCTGAAATCAGAAGATCAGAGGGCTATGAAGTGTGGTCCAGGAATGGCTGAAATAAGAGGATCATAGCATAGCAATTCGGCTGGTCCAGTAGTGGACTATCACATGTAGATCCAATGGTGCAGATTTGATCATGTGAATTAAAGTTGAAGATCTGAAGTTATTTTTGTCAAAGTATTATAAAAGATTTGTTTTAAATTAAAGTGGAGGAGCATGGAAGTCAGAAGCTATTGGCGGGAAGCAATGCACAGATTTGATTGGCTAGTTAATTTATGAAAGAAATCTAAGGCTTAAAAAAGGATATGTTTTTGATTTAAAAGAAGCCCAATTGGTCAAGTTATTTTTGCCAGAGAATCCAGCAATATTTAGCTCGAATTTAAGCATTGGAAGAGGCCATAATCAGCATCTATAAAAGGAGGCACAAGGCATAATGTTCAGAATCGAAAATCACAAAAGGGTCATACACTTCAAAAGCAAACACTCTCAAATTTTCATATAAGTCAATTGTTGAGTCTCAGTTTTTAAAGCAAGTACTCGTGTTGTTTTCGTTCCACTGTGTCAAATCTAAGTTGTTGAAGTAGAGTCTACAAGCTGTGGGAGTCAGTAGAGGTAGCAGGTTACTTGGCAATTAGATTCATAGTGTTGTGATTTCTTCTACAATCTAGGGTGTCAGATTGGCTGAAGAACAGGAGGTGTTTTTCCTCAAAGAAGTCTAGGATTGTTAGACTATTTGAGAAGACTGACTTGGAGGGTCAGTAGCAAGGTTGTAATTCAAGATTGAATTAGTGAAATCCTTCAAGGTGAAGGGACTGGACGTAGCCTCGTTAACGGTGAACCAGTATAAAATCTGTGAGTTTTAATTTTATTTTTATCCGCTGCTAACTCTATTTTAATTATACATCAAGCTTTGTTTTGAAAGTATTAAAACAGGAAAAGTTTCATGTTAAGTCAAACACAATTCAACCGCCCTTCTCGTGTTTGCACCTTCAATTGGCATCAGAGCTCGGTCTCAAGGCTAAGCACTTAACAGTGTTTGAGGAAAGGTCCAAGGGGTTCAATATGTTAGAAGAATTGGGAAACAACATCAACAGACCGCCACTGTTTGATGGAGAAAGGTTTGAATATTGGAAGGACAGAATGAGAAGCTTTGTCATATCTCAAGATCCTGAACTATGGAAGATGATAGTTAGAGGATACACTGCACCAACTGATCCAGAAGATCCAACTAAAGAATTAGACTTGGATGATATGACACGAGATCAGAGCAGATTACACAAACTTCATCACAAGTCCAGAAACATCATGATCAGTGCAATCACATTCAAGGAATTTGATAGATGCACAAATAAAGAAACAGCAAAGAGCATATTCGACAGTCTGGTTCTGACCTATGAAGGAACCAAGCAGGTTCAAGATGCAAGGGCTAACATATTGGTCAGGAAGTATGAGCTGTTCAAGATGGAAGAGGATGAAGACATTGAAGCAATGTTCAGCAGATTCCAGACTTTGGTATCAAGTTTAAAAGTATTAAACAAAAGCTATACCACGGCATATCATGTTATGAAAATTCTAAGAAGTTTACCAAAAAGGTGGAGACCAAAGGTTACTGCAATTCAGGAAGCTAAGGATCTGAGTACCTTGAGGCTGGAAGATCTAATCAGCACACTTAGGTCTCATGAAATAGAACTGGAAGAAGATGAACCTAAGAAGAAGAAAAATCTGGCTCTGAAATCGAAACAGAAGAAAGCTGCAAAGGCAGAATCAGATGATAGTGATAGTGACTGTGATGATATGGCATACTTAACCAAAAAGATGGTTAAGATCTGGGAAAACAGAAAGAGGAGAGGTTCCCAGAAGAAACATAACAGCAAGGAAGAATCTGACAAGAAAAACATCATCTGTTATGGATGCAATGAACCTGGACATATCAAGTCAGAATGTCCAAATCTGGAAAAAGAAAAACAGCACAAGAAGAGTTCCAGATACAGAAAGAAAGGTGTAATGGCTGCATGGGATGTATCAGAATCAGAGGAAGAATCTTCTGATGAAGAAGAGGCAGAAACAGCAAAGATGGCTCATATCAAGTCTGCTTCTGGACCTCATAAAGGCATGAATTCCAGAGGGAAAACAGGCAGAAGGAAGAGTGATAGAAGCAATCACTCAGGCAAGTTAGGAAGCACATCAGAGGAAACAATTTTGTCTCTGATGGCTCATACATATTCAGGTTCTGAATACTGCTCTGAAACAGAATCAGAAGATGAAGACAGCGAGGTATTTTCTGATCTTTCTAAACCTGAATTAATTGATACTTTAAAGGACTTGTTAAATGCAAATAATAAGATATCTTTAAAACTGAAAACTCTTAGGGAAGATAAGAAAAATCTAACCAAAGAGGTCCAAGTTTCAAAGAATCGAATTTCTGAGTATGCAACTGAAATCAAAGATTTGAAAACTGAAGTAGGAAACTTACAGATTTGAGCCAAAAACACGTTTTGCTGGAGAAGGTGATAACGGGAGCTCTCAAAGTCAGAATCGAATGATTCCAAAACGAGGTGAAAGATGACGTTCTGAAACGCAAGTTAGGCTGTTGAATCACCGAAAAAAATATGTAGAACTCGAGATATGATAGCAGATTACTGAACACGAAAATTGGTAGAATTTCTTTACTAGGGTTTGATGTAAAGGAAATTTAAAATTATTATTTAGCAAACGAACCAAGAATAGAATGGCGCCACAATCTAAAGATTGATAAGCCAAAAGAACGCCACAAGGATTAACAACCTTGATAAGTTCAAACTGAATTCTTTCAAGAACTCTAGAGAGAGCAAAGCCTCACAAAAATAATGTTAAAAATCTCCCCTCAATGAGGTTACAAATGCATATTTATAGTAAAGCTATCTCTAAACCTAAATGGGTCATAAGTGACACCATTCTCTCAGACCATATTGGACTTACATCATTTTTTTTTTCTAAATTAAACTAAATGTAAGGAAGTAAAGTATCTTCACTTACACATAACATAAACTAAATCTATAATAAAACTATTACAATTCTAAATCAAAGCAAACTAAGAATTATTACAACCAAATTAAAATAAATAAAGTTCATCTTAATTTAATAAAATATGGATCATCTTCATACTCTTGAGGTTCTTATCATTCTCTCCTTCTTGAAGAAATTCGACCACGAATTTAAGCCATTATGTCGTACATGAAGAAATAATCCAAAAAACCACAAGCTCATCATATCCACCGGGGTCAAATGGAAATTTGGAAAAGTCACCAAATGTGATAAGTTGGTGAAACACATTTCCATCTTGAACAATTAACATCTCATTACATTTATGGTAAAGGTAAGAAATTCTATAGATGGGGATAAAGTTATACCTTTTGAATTTGATATTCATGACCAAATTTACCTTCTTTGGATTGAAATTTGTGGCAAACAATATGTTACTTTGTATTTGCAAAGGCTTCAAAGCAAGTTGAATCTCATGGATATTCTCTTTATCACAAAAGAATGGTAACTCAATAATTTCCTTGCAAGCATCCTCTTGAGGATCCTTTGAATAACCACCTTTAAGCACTAACATTGTTTCATTCACCTCACTCTCTTGTTTAAAGAGACTTTCAATTTTACCATCATCTTTCTCTTTGCTTTCAATGTCAATATATTGATGACATTCCTCCTTTAGGGGCACTTCTTCAAGCACTTGCAATAGAGAATTATCAAAGTTAGACAAATAGTTGGAGTCAATTTCTTCCCCCTTGTCTCTCAAATGTTTCTCCTCTTCTTCTTTCTTTTCTTTGATTTTCTCTTTCTCTCTCAAGGCTAGTTTCTCTACTTTTCTTGCCTGTTTTGCACATCCATTTTCGTACAGATATTTCACATACTCCGGATCGAATACAAAATCTTGAATATATTGATGATATGATATACTTCTCTTTTTTTCTTGATCCTCATTTTGATATTCTACATGTCTTTTCTCTTTTGCATACCTCATATCATCATCATGATTTTCTTGATCCTCTAACTGCTCAGTTCCGACATGTAAATCTTCATTATGCTCCCTCAACATCTTTTGCATTTGAGCAATTATAGCCTCCACTAACAATATGTTGTTTCCCCCTTGAGGAGGGCTATCATCACCACCTATTCCTGCCATATTGTAAACAAAAAGAAAACAAATAAAAGTGAAAGAACAGGACCTCACTACAAAGCTCACGTGTTTACACTCTTGAATTTGTCACTCGTGTTTCACTCAATTTCGGCTTTTTCAATAATGAATCTCTCTTGCCTTTTTTCACTCAATTGCTCTCTTCAAGTTCTTAATTGAATCAGCGAGAACCTCAATATTTTGAACCCAAAAATTGGTACGAAGAACTTAACGTAACAAAAAGCAATAGTAATGTGATTGAAAAAAAAATTAGTTTTAGGAATTTTATCAAACAAGTAGTGTGCGCTACTATTTTTTTTTGTATTTTTTACACACCAATCAACTAAGAACAAGAATTCAAATAAAGGCAACACGATTAACAATTTATGTTTTTAAAAAAATGCATAAATAGATATTTACTCAATTCCAAACCTAGAGAAAAGCTTTGATACCAAATGATATGATCCTGGTTGTCATGAATCACTTTGAGGATCGTTCTAGGTAGGAAACTTCTAGATTTGAGCCAACAACGCGTTCTGTTGGAGAACGCAATAACCGGGGCTTCGAAAGTCAGAATCAGACGATTCCAAAACGAGGTGAAAGATTACGTTCCGAAATGCAAGCTAGGCTTTTGAATCACCGAAAACAAGTACGTAGAACTCAAGATATGATCGCAGGTTACTAAACACGAAAATTGATAGAATTTGAGTAATAGGGTTTGATCTAAAGGAAATTCAAATTACTATTTAACAATGAACCAACAGAAGAATGGCGCCACAATCTAAGGATTGATAAGCCAAAAGAACGCCACAAGGATTAACAACCTTGATAAGTTCAAAGTGAATTCTTTCAAGAACTCTCGAGAGCAAAGCCTCACAAAAATAATGTTCAAAATCTCCCCTCAATGAGGTTACAAATGCATATTTATAGTAAAGCTATCTCTAAACCTAAATGGGTCATAAGTGACACCATTCTCTCAGACCATATTGGACTTACATCATATTTTTTTTCTAAATTAAACTAAATGTAAAGAAGTAAAGTATCTTCACTTACACATAACATAAACTAAATCTATAATAAAACTATTACAATTCTAAATCAAAGCAAACTAAGAATTATTACAACCAAATTAAAATAAATAAAGTTCATCTTAATTTAATAAAATATGTATCATCTTCATACTCTTGAGGTTCTTATCATTCTCTCCTTCTTGAAGAAATTCGACCACGAATTTAAGCCATTATGTCGTACATGAAGAAATAATCCAAATAAACCACAAGCTCATCATATCCACCGGGGTCAAATGGAAATTTGGAAAAGTCACCAAATGTGATAAGTTGGTGAAACACATTTCCATCTTGAACAATTAACATCTCATTACATTTATGGTAAAGGTAAGAAATTCTATAGATGGGGATAAAGTTATACCTTTTGAATTTGATATTCATGACCAAATTTACCTTCTTTGGATTGAAATTTGTGGCAAACAATATGTTACTTTGTATTTGCAAAGGCTTCAAAGCAAGTTGAATCTCATGGATATTCTCTTTATCACAAAAGAATGGTAACTCAATAATTTCCTTGCAAGCATCCTCTTGAGGATCCTTTGAATAACCACCTTTAAGCACTAACATTGTTTCATTCACCTCACTCTCTTGTTTAAAGAGACTTTCAATTTTACCATCATCTTTCTCTTTGCTTTCAATGTCAATATATTGATGACATTCCTCCTTTAGAGGCACTTCTTCAAGCACTTGCAATAGAGAATTATCAAAGTTAGACAAATAGTTGGAGTCAATTTCTTCCCCCTTGTCTCTCAAATGTTTCTCCTCTTCTTCTTTCTTTTCTTTGATTTTCTCTTTCTCTCTCAAGGCTAGTTTCTCTACTTTTCTTCCCTGTTTTGCATATCCATTTTCGTACAGATATTTCACATACTCCGGATCGAATACAAAATCTTGAATATATTGATGATATGATATACTTCTCTTTTTTTCTTGATCCTCATTTTGATATTCTACATGTCTTTTCTCTTTTGCATACCTCATATCATCACCATGATTTTCTTGATCCTCTAACTGCTCAGTTCCGACATGTAAATCTTCAGTATGCTCCCTCAACATCTTTTGCATTTGAGCAATTATAGCCTCCACTAACAATATGTTGTTTTCCCCTTGAGGAGGGCTATCATCACCACCTATTCCTGCCATATTGTAAACAAAAAGAAAACAAATAAAAGTGAAAGAACAGGACCTCACTACAAAGCTCACGTGTTTACACTCTTGAATTTGTCACTCGTGTTTCACTCAATTTCGGCTTTTTCAATAATGAATCTCTCTTGCCTTTTTTCACTCAATTGCTCTCTTCAAGTTCTTAATTGAATCAGCGAGAACCTCAATATTTTGAACCCAAAAATTGGTACGAAGAACTTAACGTAACAAAAAGCAATAGTAATGTGATTGAAAAAAAAATTACTTTTAGGAATTTTATCAAACAAGTAGTGTGCGCTACTATTTTTTTTTTTTTTGTATTTTTTACACACCAATCAACTAAGAACAAGAATTCAAATAAAGGCAACACGATTAGCAATTTATGTTTTTAAAAAAATGCATAAATAGAATTTTACTCAATTCCAAACCTAGAGAAAAGCTCTGGTACCAAATGATATGATCCTGGTTGTCATGAATCACTTTAAGGATCGTTCTAGGTAGGAAACTTACAGATTTGAGCCAAAACACGTTTTGCTGGAGAAGGTGATAACGGGAGCTCTGAAAGTCAGAATCGAATGATTCCAAAACGAGGTGAAAGATGACGTTCTGAAACGCAAGTTAGGCTGTTGAATCACCGAAAAAATATGTAGAACTCGAGATATGATAGCAGGTTACTGAACACGAAAATTGGTAGAATTTCTTTACTAGGGTTTGATGTAAAGGAAATTTAAAATTATTATTTAGCAAACGAACCAAGAATAGAATGGCGCTACAATCTAAAGATTGATAAGCCAAAAGAACGCCACAAGGATTAACAACCTTGATTAAGTGCTGAGAAATCCAGCTGGAAAATCCAGCATTATTGTATCATTGTTTCAAAGGAGGTGGCACTCAAGTGAGCCGGTAAGTACACGTGAAGGGCTGGGCAGAAATCAGAACTCCATACCTCCCATACTGCATGTAATAGTGCTGCATGTAACAGTACTTTTCCCTTCCATCCTGTATGCTGTTTTCTGCCTTCCCATTTCCAGTCACGGTTATAAAAGAGGAAGAGAGGGAACTCTTCAAAGTATCATTACTGGAACATCCAAACACTGAAACACCAAAACTCCAGTACAAAAGTGAATCCCCACCTCAATACGAAAATAAAGAACCCAGTTTTGCAGCAGCAAACTCAGGCAACAACTTCGCCGTTTTTAGACGCAGAAAAGGGAACGCAGCAGGAACAAGAGAAATAGCAGAACAAGCTACAAGGGTAAGGGCACCTTCCATCTTTTAGCTGCATTAGGGCCATAATTTTGTGCTGTTTCAGTTCTGTCTTTAAAAGAAAAGCTATTTTCGAAAATGACATTTTGAAAGAAAATGCATTTTGTTGATAAGTGATTATTCTGATAGTTGTTGTTGGCTGTTGTTGGTTGAATGCATTAATGATGTTTTACTTGTGTGAGAAAATTGAAGATGTTTTGCATGTTATTTTAAAGATGGTTAAAATTCATGTTCATAAAACTGTTTTGGAAAATAGTTTTAAAAATGCAAAAAAATGCATTCTGTTGGTGTTTTGCTGCTGTGTGATGATTTATGTTTTGGTTGAAAACATTAGTCATGTTCTGATGTTTGAGGAAGCTGAAATGCTTTGCATGTTGTTTTGATTGTTTGAAAAGCTGAAATGCTATACATGTTATTCTGATGTTTTGAGAAAGCTGTGATGCTTGCATGTTTGTTCTGATGGTTGAAAAATCTGAATGATTCTGGTGATTGAACATTCTGTGTCTGGTTCTGGATGATTGGGGTTAAATCCTGATTCTGTTTCTGTTTGAGTGATTCTGATGATGTTGATGTTTAACAAGGAAAAGGGATTTTAAATGAGGGAAGTGTCTTCTGGAAAAAGTGTTGAATCTGTTCTGTTGTTTGGTTGTTGTTTTAAAAGAAAATAGTTTGAAAAGGGTTGAATCTCAGGAAATTTTCACTGGTTTTCGAAGGTGTATTCGAATACAACATGTGTGTATTCGACTACAACCTGTACAATTTCTGTTTTACTTAAGTTTTCAAACTTGTATTCGACTACGAGCCCTGTAGTCAAATACAGAAGAAGAATTTCTGTTTTTGTTTCTGGTTCTGATGATCCTTGTGTGGATCATTCTGTTTCTGTTTCTGGTTCTGATGATCCTTGTGTGGATCATTCTGTGTCTATTTCTGCTTCTGATGGTTCTGATGTGAACCATTCTATTTCTGCTTCTGATATGAAACATTCTGTTTTTGCTTCTGATGGTTCTGATGTTAACCATCTTCTGATGATTCTGATGTATATCAGTCTATTTCTGCTTCTGATGATTCTGATATGAATCAGTCTGTTTCTGTTTCGATGGTTCTGATGTGAATCATTCTGTTGTTTCTGCTTCTGATGATTCTGATAATCATCTTGTTTCTGCTTCTGATGATTCTGATAATCATTATGTTTTGCTTCTGATGATTCTGATATTAATCATCTTGTTTCTTCTTCTGATGATTCTGATAATCATTCTGTTTTGCTTCTGATGATTCTGATATTAATCATCCTGTTTCTGCTTCTGATGATTCTGATAATCATTCTGTTTTGTTTCTAATGATTCTGATGTTAATCATCCTGTTACTGCTTCTGATGATTCTGGTGTGAGTTATTCTATTTTGCTTCTGATGATTCTGATTCTGGTTCTGATGTTGATTCTTCTGGTTCTGTTTCTGATGTTGATCCTTCTGGTTCTGTTTCTGATGTTGATCCTTCTGGTTCTGTTTCTGATGTTGATCATTCTGGTTCTGTTTCTGATGTTGATCATTCTGGTTCTGTTTCTAATGTTCTGACGTTAATCATTCTGATTCTGGTTCTGTTTTCTGATGATCCGATGTTGATCATTCTGGTTTTGTCGTCTGTATTCGACTACAGGCATGCTGTATTCGAATACAGAATGTTAAAATTGCAGATTTTCACTAGTTTTAGCTTCTGTTTTCAAATACAAGGGATCTGTATTCGAATACAGATTCGTGTTTTTCCAGAAACTCAGTTTTTAGCTTCTGTATTCGAATACAAGGAAGCTGTATTTTCCAATCCGAAATGCTTATATAAGACGAATCCAATGAGCTAATGAGAAAGCGTCTGGAGTTACTTGTACTTTTCGTAGAGATAGAGGGAAAGAAGCTTAGTAAGCTAGTAGCACGAAAGTGGCTTCTTATGGAGCTCGCTCGGGGGACAGAGAGATCTTATTTTTGAAATGGAATTTATTTTTAGGTCTGAGTAATACAGATTCGTGTTTTCCAGAAAACTCAGTTTTTAACACTGTTTTGTGAATTTTGAGAGTTTGGGGAACAATGGAAAGACTTATGATGATTAAGTATGGAATTTGTGAGATAATGTGAATTGTTAATGATTGCTTGACTGTTTAATCATTGATGTGTTGAATGATGAAATTATTTGTGTTGAGATGTTTTGGGGGAAATGCTGGAAAGGCTGAGTTTTTCTATTATTGCATACTGTTTTCAGTGAAGAGAAAACATTGCATGTTCATGCATTGCATAGTCAAGTGGTACCTGCGATGGGCCATAGAGTAATGCGGTGACCGTGATGGGCCGCAAAGTTAAGTAGTAACCATGGGTTATAGAATAGTTCCGCGTGTATTAGACGGTCTGTTCTATCCGGGGTCAGAGTAGTTCCGCGTGTATTAGACGGTCTATTCTACTCGGGCTACGGAATTGCCGCGTGTTCGTGGTGGTCCATTCTATCCGTGCGAGGATTTAACTTCTGTGTATTGGGCATGTGAGAGGCTAATACACGTGAATGTAGTAACCGTGATGGGTTGTAGAGTGGCCGCGTGTTCGTGGTGGTCCATTCAAATATGCGCAACCACGTGCTGATCTGTTGAGCGATTGCACGAGTGCTAGACTGTTGAGCGTCTGCACTAGGTACTGATCTGTTGAGCGATTGTACTTTGGTATATAAGTGCTGGACTGTTGAGCGTCTGCACTGGTACTGGACTGTTGAGCGTCTGTACCCTGAAATGCGCAACCATCGTGCTGGTCTGTTGAGCGACTGCACTGGTACTGGTCTGTTGAGCGACTGTACCTTGGTCTGGGTAAATCATGCTGGTCTGTTGAGTGACTGCACGTGTGCTGGTCTGTGAGCGACTGCACCTTGGTAATTCCAAGAAGCTGAGTACATGAGCATATGCATATTGCATCTGGGTGTTTGACCGGTGGGTCACATTTTGGATACTGTGGATGATTGGAAAATTGATGTGTGTAAGTACTTGTTGAAATATGAGTTTTCTGATGAATGTTTGTGATTGCTGAAGTGGTGATTGTACTTACAACATGTTTTTCCATATTAATTCGTTGCTGTTTTGAAAAGGCATACATGTCATGAAATTTCAAAATGAGCATCTTTTCATCATTATTATATTATGCCATGAATATATGTGTTGTTGTGAGATATATGGTATGTGCTTATTTGTTAATTTCGGTCAGTGACCCCTTGCTATTATATTGTGGACTTCGGGCTTTGCCCTCAGATGTTACCCGATCCCGTCCTACAGACGGATACACTAACGACGGAAGCGTCGTTATTTTCCCCTGATCTTTACGTACGGAGTCTATGTGGACAATGCAGAGGGACGGACGGTTGGCTGAAGACGAGACTTATAGAGGATACGGTGGAGACTGTGCTACTGTAGCTTAGTGCATGATCAGTCTAGACTTTTGTATAGGGTCTTGAGTTTTGGGAAATGTAAATTTTACTTTGAGAATTAATGTAATACTTTTTCCGCTGTATTATGCTGCACTCTGACACTGATTGGGTGATAACCTTTGAAATGAATTGATTTTATTTTAATACCTTTGATATTAAATTTGGAAAAACTCATTTCAATTATTTATTTGAAAAAAAAAATGCACCCGCGCTATGTTTTAAACTCGGGGTGTTACAAACAGCATTCTAGTGGTTTCAAAAACAAACAAAAACCACTAGAAGCAGAATTAATGGTTTGGCTGTACTCAGTTCATTTTTAAATTAATTAATGGTATATGACAAACTGCTTGACAAATCAAAGCAAGATAAAGATAGTACAGGTTCATCAGAACCAAAGGGAGCAGAAGCAGAAGCAGAACGAATGGTTTGGCTGTATTGAGTTAAATTTTAACTTAATTGATTTGCATTATGTAAAATGACATATTGCTTGATCTTGACAAATCAAAGCAAGATAAAAATAGTGCTAGTTCACCAGGACAAAAGGGAGCAGAAGTACCTGGAAAGGTAAAGGATACAAGCAAGTCAGCAACACATGACAAATCTTCAAAAGATAAATCTGATCAAGTCAGAAGCAGCCAAGATAAGTCATAAGAGAAATCTGGATATTTACCAGAATCTGAAGCTGTTACAGATTCACCAAAACCAGAAGCTGATCTATCAGGATCAGAAGACGTTACAGATCTTCCAGAACCAGAAGCTGATGAAGCTTTGGCAGAGGAAGGGTGGATACTTGCAATGTAAGAAGAGCTGAATGAATTCCAAAGGAATGATGTTTGGGATCTGGCATCCAGACCAAACAAAAACATTATTGGAACCAAGTAGGTGTTCAGAAACAAATTCAATGAAAAGGGTGAAGTTGTAGCTCAGGGATACAGTCAACAGAAAGGTATAGATTACACTGAGACTTGTGTTCTAGTGGCCAGGTTAGAAGCAATTAGAATTCTCTTATCATTTGCTGCTAATCATGATATAATGCTGTATCAAATGGATGTTAAAAGTGCATTTTAAATGGCTACATAAGTGAGGAAGTCTATGTCAAACAGCCCCCTGGATTTGAAAACTCTGATTTTCCAGACCATGTTTTTAAACTCAAAAAATCTTTATATGGTTTAAAACAAGCACCAAGGGCATGGTATGACAGACTTAGTAACTTTCTGCTTAAGAATGAATTTAATAGAGGCCAGATTGATACTACACTATGATAGTCTGATTATCCAAGTTTATGTTGATGATATCATATTTGGATCAACTAATGGCAGTTTGTGCAAAGAGTTTTCTGACCTAATGCAGAAAGAGTTCCAAATTTGCATGATGGGAGAACTTAAGTTCTTCCTGGGAATTCAGATTCCTCCAGGTAAATCAGATGAAACCAGCCAAAAGGTAGAACAGAAAACATACAGAGAAAAACCCCCAACTACAAACTCAGAGGTTTCTGTGATTCCGACTATGGTGGAGACAAGTTGGAAAGGAAAAGTACAAGTGGCAACTGCACTTTCTTAGATCTCTTGGTCGAGCAAAAGACAAAGCACCATTGCCATGTCAACAGCAGACCCTGGATATATATCAGCAGCAGGATGCAGTTCACAGCTACTTTGGATGAATCATCAACTTGAAGATTACAACATCTTTGAAACCAATATCCCTTTGTTCTGTGATAACACTTCAGCAATAAACCTAACCAAGAACCCTATCTTACACTCTAGAGCCAAACACATTGAAATAAAACACCATTTCATTAGGGACCATGTTCAGAAAGGAACCTTAAGCATTCAATTTGTGGACACTGATCATCAATGGGCTGATATCTTCACCAAGGCATTACCAGAAGATAGGTTCGAGTTCATTAAGAAGCATCTCAGCATGACCTCCATATCTGACTAAGCTCAAGTAGTCATCTTAGGAGTTTTTAAAATTTCTTGCAATTTTATTTTATGTCTTTTAATTTCAGTTTTTACTTTCTGTAATTTGTAAAGAGAAAAACAAAAAATACAAAAATAGTAGGACCACTTTTTGGTTGATGACAAAAAGGGGGAGAAAGAGAGAGAGAGAGAGAAAGAAAGGGGAAATAAGTAGAAAAGGAGAGATAAAAAGAAAGAAGGAGAGAAAAAAGGAGAAGAGAAGAGAAAAAAAGAAAGAGAGAACAAAGAAGGAGTTAAAAAGGAGAGTATCAGACTTAGGGGGAGAGATTGGTCTGAGGGGGAGTAATTCAAAGTCTTCGAGTCATAAGTTAGCAAAATAAGTTAAGGTTTTGTCATCATCAAAAAGGGGGAGTTTGTTGGAACCAAGTTGGTTCTAAGTACTTAGGATTTTGATGTTTACAAATGTACTCAATGTAAACTTATTTTGTACTTTGAATTATTAAGTTAAATGCCCTAGAAACTGAAGGAAACAGAAGCAGAGATCAAAGGATTCCAGAAAAATGAATTCTGGAATGACCAGAAGATACTTCAGGAATGTCAAAACATGACCAGAAGATATTTTGATGGCCCAGATCAGAAGGAATAAAAATCATAATGAAACATGGATCATACCATTGGAAAGCTTGCCAGAAGGAGAGTTGTTCCAGACAAACAGAAATCAAATATCAATTTTATTCTAGAAGGTATTCTGACCAGAAGATGGCCTGGCAGTGAAAAATTACACAACCCAGACTTGTTCCAGACTTGACTAGAAGGTATGTTTATGAGTCCAGAACAAGAGGATCAATCCAGATTTGGCCCAGACCATAAGATGGCATGATTCAAGGCATGGAACTAAGTCCAGAACAAAAGAAATGAGTTCCAGAATCAACCCAGACCTGGTCGAAAATCAAAGGTAAAATGTCCAGACTGAAATATTTTTTGATCAATTTTATTTCAGTTTGTTCCAGACCAAATTCCAGAATCAGTCCAGATCAATGGTTCAGAAATAATTTTTTGAGTCCAGTGATGGTCCAGATCAGAAAATCAGACCATGGCCCAGTGTTGGCCGAAATCAGAGGGACAGAATGTGCAAGTCTAGAAATGGCCGAGTCAAGAAGAATTCAGCATATCAGGCGCGCATCCAGGTTGGCCGAAATCAGACAATCAGAGGGTCAGGAAGTGTGGTCCAGGGATGGCCGAGTTCAGAGGATCACAGCATATCATTTAGCTTGGACCAGATGTGGACTAGCGCTCAAAATTCTGATGGTCCAGAATTGATCAACGATGGAGATTGCAAGTTATTTTAATTAAAGTGTTAAAAAGATTGGTTATATAAATTAAATTGGAGTAGCATGGAATTCAGGAGCATTGGCGGGAACAACCAACAGATTTAATTGGCCAGTTATTTTGAAAGAAATCTGAAGATATGTTTTTTTATTTAAATAAAGCCAAATTGGTCAAGTTATTTTTGGAAGAGAATCCAGCAAGATTCAGCTCGAATTTGATCATGGAAGAAACCCTAATTTTCATCTTTAAAAGGAGGCTCAAGGCAGAATGCTCAAAATCGAAAATCACAAGAGTCATACACTTCCAAAGCAACCACTCTCAAATTTTCATATAAGTCAATTGTGAGTTTCAGCTTTCAAGAAGCAAGTACTCGGTTATTTTCTTTCCACTGTGGCAAATCTAAGTTGTTGAAGTAGAGTCTACAATCTAAAGGAGTCAGTAGAGGTAGCAGGTTACTTGGCAATTAGACAGGGTTGTATCTAAGTTGTTGAAGTAGAGTCTACAAACTGAGGGATTCAGAAAGGGTAGCAAGGTACTTGAAGGTGCAAACACGAGAAGGGGGGGTTGAATTGTTTTGACTTAACTTGAAACTTTTCCTGTTTTAATACTTTCAAAACAAAACTTGATGTATAATTAAAACAGAGTTAGCAGCGGATAAAAATAAAAACTCACGGATTTTATACTGGTTCACCGTTAACGAGGCTACGTCCAGTCCCTTCGCCTTGAAGGATTTCACTAATTCAATCTTGAATTACAACCTTGCTACTGACCCTCCAAGTCAGTCTTCTCAAATAGTCTAACAATCCTAGACTTCTTTGAGGAAAACAACTCCTGTTCTTCAGCCAATCTGACACCCCAGATTGTAGAAGAAATCACAACTTAGCTTGTAGACTCTACTTCAACAACTTAGCTTTGACACAGTGGAACGAAAACAACAAGAGTACTTGCTTTAAAAACTGAGACTCATGAATTGACTTATATGAAAATTTCAGAGTGTTTGCTTTTGAACTGTATGACCCTTTTGTGATTTTCGATGATGAGCATTCTGCCTTGAGCCTCCTTTTATAGATGCTTATTTGGGCCTCTTCGAAGCTTAATTTCGAACTGAATCTTGCTGGATTCTCTGGCAAAAATAACTTGATCAATTGGGCTTCATTAAAATAAAAATCATATCTTTTTAAGCCTTAGATTTGTTTCATATCTTATCTGGCCAATCAAATCAGTGCATTGCTTCCCGCCACAGCTCCTGAATTCCATGCTACTCCACTTTAATTTAAAACGAATCTTTAACAATAATTTGATAAAAATATCTTTAGATCCTCACCATTGATTCCCATGATCAAATCTGCACCATGCGATATTCCACAGCTGGACCAGCCTGATTGCTAAGCTATTATCCTCCGAATTCGGTCATTCCTGGACCACACTTCATAGCCCTCTGATCTTCTGATTTCGGCCTTCCTGGATGCGTGCCTGATCAGCTATGAATTTCTGGATTCGGCCATTTCTGGACTGCACAGCCTGTCCCTCTGATTTCGGCCATTTCTAGGCCATGGTCTAATTTTCTGATCTGGACCATCACTGGACTCAAAAAATTATTTCTGAACCAATGATCTAGAAGTCTTTACTCTGATCTGGACGGATTCTGGAATTTGGTCTGGAACAAATTGAAATTAACTTGAACAAAAAATATTTATGTCTGGACATTTTACCTTTGATTTTGGATCAGTTCTGGGTCGATTCTGGAATTCATTTCTTTTGATCTGGACTTAGTCCTATGCCCTTAATCATGCTATATTATGGTCTGGGCCAAATCTGGATTGATCCTCTTGTTCTGGACTCATAAACATACCTTCTGGTCAAGTCTGGAACAAGTCTGGGCAGTTCAATTTTTCACTGCCAGGCCATTTTCTGATCTGAATAACTAGTGGAATAAAATCGATATTTGATTCCTGTTTGTCTTGAACAACTCTCCTTCTGGCAGGATTTCCAATGGTATGATCCATGTTTCATTCTGATTTTTCTTCCTTATGATATAAGCCAGCAAAGATATCTTCTGGTCAAGATTTTGACATTTCTGGAATATCTTCTGGTCATTCCAGAATTCATTTTTCTGGAATCCTTTGATCTCTGCTTCTGTTTCCTTCAGGTTCTGGGGCATTTAACTTAATAATTCAAAGTTCAAAATAAGTTTACATTGAGTACATTTGTAAGCATCACAATCCTAAGTATTTAGAACCAACTTGGTTCCAACAGTACTCAGCAATTAGATTCATAGTGTTGTGAATTCTTCTACAATCTGGGGTGTCAGATTGGCTGAAGAACAGGAGTTGTTTTTCCTCAAAGAAGTCTAGGATTGTTAGACTATTTGAGAAGACTGACTTGGAGGGTGAGTAGCAAGGTTGTAATTCAAGGTTGAACTAGTGAAATCCTTCAAGGCGAAGGGACTGGACGTAGCCTCGTTAACGGTGACCAGTATAAAATCTGTGAGTTTTTATTTTTATTTTTATCCGTTGCTAACTCTGTTTTGATTATACATCAAGTTTTTTTTGAAAGTATTAAAACAGGAAAAGTATTCAAGTTAAGTCAAACACAATTCAACCCCCCTTCTCGTGTTTGCACCTTTACAATCACATTCAAGGAATTTGATAGATGCACAAATAAAGAAACAACAAAGAGTATATTCGATAGTCTAGTTCTGACCTATGAAGGAACCAAGCAGGTTCAACAAACAAAGGCTAACATATTGGTCAGAAAGTATGAGCTGTTCTAAATGGAAGAGGATGAAGACATTGACACAATGTTCTGCAGATTCCAGACTTTGGTATCAGGACTGAAAGTATTAAACAAAAGCTATACCACTGAAGATCATGTCTGGAAAATTCTGAGAAGTCTACCAAAAAGGTGGAGACCGAAGGTTACTGCAATTTAGGAAGCTAAGGATCTGAGTACCTTGAGGCTGGAAGATCTGATCAGTTCACTCAGGTCTCATGAAATAGAACTGGAAGAAGATGAACCTAAGAAGAAGAAAAATCCGGCTCTGAAATCAATACAGAAGAAAGCTGCAAAGGCAGTATCAGAATCAGAGGATAGTGATAGTAATTGTGATGATATGGCATACTTAACCAAAAAGATGGTTAAGATCTGGGAAAACAGAAAGAAAAGAAACTCCCAGAAGAAACATAACAGCAAGGAAGAATCTGACAAGAAGAACATCATCTGTTATGGATGCAATGAACCTGGACATATCAAGTCAGAATGTTCAAATCTGGAAAAAGCACAAGAAGAGTTCCAGATACAGAAAGAAAGGTCTGATGGCTGCCTGGGATGTATCAGAATCAGAGGAAGAATCTTCTGATGAAGAAGAGGCAGAAACAGCAAAGATAGCTCACATCAAGTCTGCTTCTAGACCTTATAAAGGCACGAATTCTAGAAGGAAAACAGGCAGAAGGAAGAATGATCGAAGCAATCATTCTGGCAAATCTGGAAGCACATCAGAGGAAACAATTCTGTCTCTGATGGCTCATACCAACTCAAGCTCTGAATACAGCTCAAGCTCTGAATACAGCTCAAGCTTTGAAACAGAATCAGAAGATGAAGACAGTGAGGTATTTTCTGATCTGTCTAAATCTGAATTAATTGAGACTTTAAAAGACTTGTTAAATGCAAACAATAAAAGGTCTTTAAAATTAGGGAAGATAAGGAAAATCTAACCAAAGAAGTCCATGTTTTAAAGAATCGAATTTCTGAGTATGCAACTGAAAACAAAGATTTTAAAACTGAAGTTGCAAGACTCAAATCTGAAAACCAAACTCTGAAAAGTAAAATTGTTCCACTTCTGAAACTGTTTGTAAATCTGATATGCATGAGCAAGTTTTTCAAAACTTTATTTCCAATGGAATGGAAAGAAGTAAATATGCATCTATGATTTATGGAAACAGTAATTCTGGAAAAAGAGGTCTTGGTTTTACAGAAACAATTACTGAAAATAAAGCTGTTCATTCTGATGTTTTATGTATTGTTTGTGCTAAGAAAGGTCACTCTGAATTATCTTGTCCAATGGTAAAATCTGAACAAGATCAGAGAGCTGTTATAACTAACAAACCTGGACCCAATCAGTTCTGGGTACCAAAAGATCAAATTGTCTATGTTGCAGATGTTCTGAGCAACCAGAAGGAGACACCAACAATGGTGCCTGGACAATGGATGTTGGCAACGCACAAGCAGAAGAAGGTTTATGTTCCAACATCTACCAAACAGAAGCAAAGTAACTCTGGTAGAAGAAGAACTGGTCAACACAATACCTATCAGAACCAGAACCAGAATTATAAGAGGAATAGGAAATATCATAGATATCACTCGTATCAGAACAAGAACTGGAACCAGCATCAGAGGAACAGGAACTGGAACCAGAACCAGAACTGGAACCAGTACTAGAAGCACAAAAACTGGAACCAGTATCAGAGGTACAGGAACTGGAACCAGAACCAACACTGGAACCAGAACCAGAACTGGAGGCACAGAAACTGGAACCAAAATCAACACTGGAACTAGAATCAGAATCAGTACCAGAACCAGAACCTGAACAGGTATCAGTATCAATGGTTGAGGTATGATCATCATAACTACTTTAATTATCAGAATCAATATGATTATCAGAATCACCATAAGTTCCAGAATCATTAGAGGAACATGGTGTATGAGCCAAAACAGAAATTAAAGAATCAGAATCAAGAGAGTTCTACAAACTCTCTAGTGAGATTCATCAAGACTACAAACCTGGAAGGGAATTCAAATTCCCTCATCCAAACCATGTAATCTCAGAACATATAGAATCTGAAAATTAGAAGCAAGAGGATTTTAAGAGTAAAACTGAGGCTACATCTTGCTGTAAATACCTTATTATTTGATATTTATGCTTACTGTGATAACAAGAAGCTTGATCTTAACAAATCAAAGCTAGATAACTATTCTGCAAGTTTTCAAACTGTCAAAGGAACCAGGTGATTCACACGAATTGAACACCTTAGCAGAAACAACATTCTAGTGGTTTCAAAAACAAACAGAAACCACCAGAAGCAGAATTAATGGTTTGAGTGTATTGAGTTAAATTTTAAATTATTTTATTTGCATTATGTAAAATGACAAACTGCTTGATCATGACAAATCAAAGCAAGATAAAAATAGTGCAGGTTCACCAGAATCAAAGGGAGCAGAAGCACAAGAAACAGAAGTATCTGGAAAGAACCAGAAGCTGATTTATCAGAATCAGAACCTATTACAGAACCAGAAGCTGATACGAACCAAGCAATGCTGATGAAGTTTTGGCAGAGGAAGGTTGGATACTTGCTATGCAAGAATAGCTGAATGAATTCCAGAGGAATGATGTTTGGGATCTGGTATCCAGACCAAACAAAAACATTATTGGAACCAAGAAGGTTTTCAGGAATAAGCTCAATGAAAACGGTGAAGTGGTAAGGAACAAAGCCAGACTTGTAGCTCAAGGATATAGTCAACAGAAAGGTATAGATTACACTGAGACTTTTGTTCCAATGGCCAGGTTAGAAGCATTTAAAATTCTCTTATCATTTGCTGCTAATCATGATATAATGCTGTATCAAATGGATATTATGAGTGCATTCTTAAATGGCTATTTAAGTGAGGAAGTCTATGTCAAACAGCCCCTTGGTTTTGAAAATTCTGATTTTCCAGACCATGTTTTCAAACTTAAAAAGTCTTTATATGGTTTAAAACAAGCACCAAGGGCATAGTATGACAGAGTTAGTAACTTTCTGCTTAAGAATGAATTTAATAGAGGCCAGATTGATAATACACTATTTAGGAAATCCAATAAACATGATATTCTGATTATTCAAGTCTATGTTGATAATATCATATTTGGATCAACTAATGGCACTTTGTGCAAAGAGTTTTCTGACCTAATGCAGAAGGAGTTCCAAATGAGCATGATGGGAGAACTTAAGTTCTTCCTGGGAATTCAGATTCATCAAGGCAAATCAGGTATACTCATTCACCAATCAAAATATACTAAAGAACTTCTCAAAAAGTTCAAGATGAGTGACTGTAAGCCAATGGCCACCCCCATGCACCCAACCTGCTCACTTGAGAAAGATGAAACCAGACAAAAGGCAGACCAAAAAACATACAGAGCTGGAAATGAAAAGTATAAGTGGCAACTGCACTTTGTTCTGTGATAACACTTCAGCCATAAACCTAACCAAGAACCCTATCTTACACTCTAGAGCCAAACACATTGAAATAAAACACCATTTCATTAGGGACCATGTTCAAAAAGGGACTTTGAGCATCCACTTTGTGGACAGTGAACATCAATGGGCTGATATCTTCACCAAGGCATTACCAGAAGATAGGTTCGAGTTCATTAAGAAGCATCTCAGCATGACCTCCATATCTGACTAGCTCAAGTAGTCATCTTAGGAGTTTTTAAAATTTCTTGCAATTTTTTTTTTATGTCTTTTAAGAGAGCAAAAAGAAGGAGTTGAAAAGGAGAGGAGAAGAGAAGAAAAGAAATAGAGAACAAAGAAGGAGTTGAAAAGGAGAGTATCAGACTTAGGGGGAGAGATTGGTCTGAGGGGGAGTAATTCAAAGTCTTCGAGTCATAGGTTAGCAAAATAAGTTAAGGTTTTGTCATCATCAAAAAGGGGGAGATTGTTGGAACCAAGTTGGTTCTAAGTACTTAGGATTTTGATGCTTAAAAATGTACTCAATGTAAACTTATTTTGTACTTTGAATTATTAAGTTAAATGCCCCAGAAACTAAAGGAAACAGAAGCAGAGATCACAGGATTCCAGAAAAATGAATTCATGATTGACCAGAAGATATCCAGGAATGTCAAAAATATCGCCAGAAGATATCTTTGCTGGCCCAGATAAGAATGAATAAAAATCAGAAGGAAACATGGATCATATCAATGGAAAGCATGCCAGAAGGAGAGTTGTTCCAGACAAACAGGAATCAAATATCAATTTTATTCCAGAAGTTATTCTGACCAGAAGATGGCCTAGCAGTGAAAAATTACACAGTCCAGACTTGTTCCAGACTTGACCAGAAGGTATGTTTATGAGTCCAGAACAAGAGGATCAATCCAAATTTGACCCAGACCATCAGATAGCATGATTCAGGGCATAGAACTAAGTCCAGACCAAAAGAAATGAGTTCCAGAATCAATCCTGACCTGGTCCAAAATTAAAGGTAAAATGTCCAGACTGAAATATTTTTTGTTCAAGTTAATTTCAGTTTGTTCCAGACCAAAGTCCAGAATCTGTCCAGATCAGAGTAAAAACTTCCAGATCAATGGTTCAGAAATAATTATTTGGTCCACTGATGGTCCAGATCAGAAAATCAGACCATGGCCTAGTGGTGGCCGAAATCAGAGGGACAGACTGTGCGCGTCCAGGGAAGGCCGAATTCAGAGGATTTTAGCAAAGGCCGAATTCAGAGGATTTTAGCATAGCAGGTGCGCGTCCAGGGAAGGCCGAAATCAGAAGATCAGAGGGTTAGGAAGTGTGGTCCAGGAATGGCCGAAATCAGAGGATCTCATAATATCAAATAGGCTGGTCCAGGCTGGACTATCGCATGAAGATCCAATGGTGCAGATTTGATCATGGGGATTAAAGGTGAAGATCTTATGTTATTTTTATCAAAGTATTATTAAAGATTTGTTATAAATTAAAGTGGAGTAGCATGGAAGTCAGAAGCTATGGCGGGAAGCAATAAAAGGATTTGATTGACCAGTTAATTTATGAAAGAAATCTAAAGCTTAAAAAAGATATGTTTTTGATTTAAATGAAGCCCAATTGGTCAAGTTATTTTTGCCAGAGAATCCAGTAAGATTCAGCTCGAATTTAAGCATTGGAAGAGGCCCTAATCAGCATCTATAAAAGGAGGCTCAAGGCAGAATACTTAGAATCGAAAATCAAAACAAGAGTCATACACTTCCAAAGCAAACACTCTCAAATCTTCATAGAAGTCAATTGTGAGTTCCAGCTTTCAAGAAGCAAGTACTCTTGTTATTTTCTTTCCACTATGTCAAATCTAAGTTGTTGAAGTAGAGTCTACAAGCTGAGGGAGTCAGTAGGGGTAGCAAGTACTTAGCAATTAGATTCATAGTGTTGTGGTTTCTTCTACAATCTGGGGTTGTTAGATTGGCTGAAGACAGGTGTTTTCCTCAAGAAATCTAGGATTGTTAAACTATTGAGAAGACTGACTTGGAGGGTCAGTAGCAAGGTTGTAATTCAAGTTTGAATTAGTGAAATCCTTCAAGGCGAAGGGACTGGACGTAGCCTCGTTAACGGTGAACCAATATAAAATCTGTGAGTTTTTATTTTTATTTTTATCCGTTGCTAACTCTATTTTAATTATACATCAAGTTTTGTTTTGAAAGTATTAAAACAGGAAAAGTATTCAAGTTAAGTCAAACACAATTCAACCCCCCCTTCTCGTGTTTGCACCTTCATTAACGTGCGGCGAACGTGGGGTAAAAATAGGGTTTTTCAAGACAATTTTCTATGTGTATTTTTAAATCCTTGTCACCAAACTTTAATAAGCGTTTTTTGTTTGTTTTAGCTTTGAATAAACACTTTTTATATGTAAAAAGGTCAAGATTACAACAACATAATACCATGATACTTTCGAATTCTGATGTTCACTCAACCTCTCAATCAATGCCACAACAACATACCATGCACCAAATACTATCTTTATCGTCACCAACACATCTACACGAATCTACATATATACCGACTTAGGACTACGTTCCTTCAGTGCCAACATTGCTAACACCCGTTCATCCGATAGATAGCGGAATTTTCTATAATTTGTTTGGTACTCATTGCACAACACATGAGTCGGCTTATGTTGTTTTTGATTCGATGTATAACATCGATACTCAAAATTATACGGAGGCAGGTGGTAGTGGTTCTAATCCACATACAACTTATAACGATGATAATGATCAAACTGAGGATCAACCACAACAACCTGAACTCGTAGAAAGGGCTAGACGAGTTCGACGACCGCGTAGATGTGGAACTGGAGGACATTTAGATGAAAATAATTAATTGCAAATTGTTGTAGTTTTTTCTTTCAATTTGATGTACTTTTTTCATTTCAAATTAATGTATTTTTTTTAAATTTATTAATATAATTTATTATTATTGTTATTATTATGTTTATAATTTTATTTTTTTGTTATGTTTATTATTATTACAATTCTTTTTATCCTAAATATTAATTTATTTTAATTTTTTTATTTTTTTTATTATTATTATAATTTTCTTTTATTTATTTATTATTATTATTATTTAATATGTAATTATTAATATGATTAATATTATTATTATTATTTATGAAAGTTTTTTATTTTTTTTTATTTCATTTTAGGGTTTAGGGTTTATTAATTATTTTAAATATTAATAATTTATTATAATTATTTTTAATTATTAAATAAATTAAAAGGGGTACATCATTGCACTTTGGGGATGCGATGAGTAACTGGCTGAAAAAAACGGCCCTTCAGGTTATCGCAGGTCTAGGTTACGACGAGCAACTTAGCCCAAAAAATAGAGCATTCTGAGAATTTTTTTTTCATCGTTGGATATATTGAAAATAAAAAAAAATATATTAAATTACAAAATCCCTTGTACATTTTGAAAAGCTTGTCGTAAAGAGAATCTTGTGCACATGGTCTTGCATTTTGATCACGCATGTTTTGTGTACTTTCGAGAATATTGCCCTGTTATTACTTCTGTAAACTATTTGAAGGCTTGCATATTGTCTTGTCTTGTCCAATTATTTTGACGGATTGTCGCGTTATTACTCCTTTGAATTTAGAAGGGGTGAAATTTAATATTCGTATATATATATATTAACAAATGTAATAATTAAATATTAAAAAATTTAATTTAATAAATTATTAATTTTAATTATTAATATTTTTATTTTATTATTATTGATATAAAATATAATAATATTTTATAAATTGAAAATTGTGCAATACAAACTTTAATTTGAAATTTTACCATTGAAAATTGTCCAATGGTAAAATATTTCTCCACTAAACTAAATCCAATTACTCAAAATAGAATATGAAATTTTGAGGGTTCTGTAAATTGCAAGGAAAATAAAGTTCTATTCACCTGCTATTTTAGTGTCTTTAATTTGTTTTATTTGTAATTATTTAGGATTCTTAGCTAAAAAAAAATGTTTAAAGAGCAACAGCGCTACGTGTCAACTACAATCAACAATCTGAAAACCGCTCAGTATGTTATATGTTGATCATAACCTTGTTAATCAAATTCATGGCTATAATATTTCAATGAATCAAGAAAATGATAAAATTGTTGAGACCTATACCAGAAAAGTAGTGAATAAAAAATGCAATAGAAAAAACCAAATATGACAAATATATTTTGTATTTTTATTTTTATTTTTAAAATGTGTCTTCTTTTTATTATAATAAAAATCTTCTAAGTTAATTATCGTTAAAGAAAAAGTATGAATTGTTAATTAATAAAAATACATTTTAAAAAATGTTCGTTAATAAAAATATATTATGAAGATACTTTTTTTATAATATTTTTATTATTTATATAAATAAATATAGACAATTATAATTCAAAAGTCTCAAATCTCTAATAAATAAAATTAACACAATTTTTTGTTTCTGAAAAGTTTTTGCTAAAGAAAAAAAAGTGGAGTAGCAATGTACAAAACTGAAATCACTTTAGGTCTTGGGCTCCAACCTTGTAAAACAAAAATAAAAAACAAATAAAAGAAAGAAAAATATAAAATTAAATAAAACAACGGATAATTCTTATTCACACAAAGCAATCTTTCTTTCAGTTCAGAGTGAAGTTTCAATGCCGGTTTCTTCTCTTTCATCAACATTTGTTCCTTCACTTTCTCTCTCCAATTCTTTCACTTCATTATCTTCCAAGCCAAAGTTCCAATCTTTATCCTTTCTCTCCGGCAACACTTTGAGGCTTACAAACCCAACAAAACCTCTTTATTCGTCAACTGTGGTTTGTGCTGTTCCAGAAGTTTTGAATTCCGCTGATACCAAAGATGTTGAGTCTCTTAACAGTTCCTTTCAGGTTTGTGAATTTCCCTCTTTGCCCTTTTTTCTTCATTTTCTTCATGTTTATATAGCGTCCCTGGTTAATTATGTTTATTAAATGTATTAATTGAACATATGGGAAAAATATGGGAAAAAATGGGGGTTGGATTCACATAATTTTTGGTGATAAAGTGAAAGGGGAAAATGAAAATTCTTTTGTGAAATTTTGGAGTTTAATATGTTTGTTTGTAAATGTGAATTGAATTGGCTTTAGCATTGTTATGGTTTTGATTGACATGTGTTTTTTCTTAATGTTTTGAACTCTGTTAAGTTAGTATTCTTAGTGATGAAATGTCTTGGTGTTTTAGGTTGGTGATTTGGAGACTCTGAGTACTTCGAAGATTAGCATTGGGGCTGATGCAGACATGGTATGTTGATTGATAATTATATTTTTTGGGGGTATATGTGGTGGTCAAATTCTAAATGTGCATTTTGCATGGTCATTGAATATGGTAGTAATCTATGTAGTACTGAATGTGTTTCTAGTGTCTGACACAACATGGATACATGTAGTTACTTTTAACGACTTCTATTTTTTAAAATTATTACATTTCTCTACTTGCCCGTGTCATTTCTAGTGTTTGTGTCTATGTTTAGTGCTTTGCGGATAGTAATAAAACTAATGGACATTTTAATTTGTAAATTGTGTTTGGTTAGTTAGGTAATAGGTTTATTGATGCTAGCCGGTTACTTAGTAGTAAAAAGTATGCTCCCTTGTAAAAAGTATGACAGTTTCTGGACAAGGTTACATTGGTCTCAGTTTTATTAATTAATAACATATGATGCATATATTTGATAATTTTGCTATAGTTTTGTGTAAAATCTGTTTCAAGAATGAATTTAAAGGGTTTCTTAAATTACATGATCACATATTTTGGGATTTGTATGTGATTCAATATGATTGAGCAAGCCAATGATTTTAATCACACAATTCAATCATTCAACTTGATTTGGCTATGAAGTTAATTATATGATGTGATGTATCATATATGGCTTTGAATCATGCAACACATGCACGAATTGATGTGATCTTTTATTACTATTCTCTTGTTTTTTTTTTCAACATTTTTCATCCAAGAAACTTAAGCTCATAGAAGCTTACATTGTTAATGAAAAGGAACTTAAGGAGCTTTACTTATTGCACATCATTTTATCATTTCTCTAATTAGTTATCATTCTGCTGAAACAAGGGCTTCACAAAGTCATTCGCATACTCTTTAGGCCTTTAAACCTTATTGGTTGTTCTCTTTTTTTGTTTTCATTCTTCTTACGCTTCACACAATCCTTACTTACTCTATATGCACACCTTATTTAGTTTGGCTGTATCAGCACTCTCATTTGTTCTTCTAAAACACATACTTCATACAATCACACTTTGTGACTCCTAAGTGTAGTAAAAGAAGGCGGAAAAGAATGTTACATGAAAATATTTGACAATAGATTACACAAATCAAATATAGTTGCATCCAACTTCCTTTAAAGTGTGTGGAGTAATAGACTTATGATGAGACTTATAAGTTCACTGATGATTTTTATGGAGTAGAATTTACTGTTTTGATCTATAACTTACCTACTCTGTACAATCGCTCTTTACAGTTGGATTGGTGGTATTTCCATCAACAGTTCTTTGTAGACTAGCAGGCATTGGTGGTATCTACCACTTTGATTTTGACCAGTGTGTGCGAGTATTATAAACCCTGGAGTACCGAGTTCGATTCCTAGTTATCGAAAAAGATGAGCGGACGTTGTAACATGGCAATTCTAATACTTACTATGTGCATTTAACTTAAATGGAATTTGGCATCACCTATTAGTTTTCTAGTGTTCAAGTAAAGGTGAAATGATGAAAAAACAACCTAAGGTTTTGAGACTTGCAGATATCATTTTAATCATTTGTTTGACTTTCTTGTGTGTATACAGAGATTAGAATAACAATTCATGACATGCTTATCATATTATTTTTAGATTGCACCGAAGCAGAAAATCCGAATCAAGCTTAGATCTTACTGGGCAGACTTGATAGAGGATTCCTGCAAGCAGATATTAGATGGAGCAAGAACTACTAATGCCAAAACAATGGGTCTTGTACCTTTACCAACCAAGAAGCGAATTCACTGCCTACTTAAATCTCCACATGTACACAAAGACGTTCGATTCCATTTCGAAGTCAGAATTCATCAGCGTCTCATTGATATTCTATATCCTACAGCTCAAACAATAGATTCTCTTATGCAACTTGATCTTCCTGCTGGTTTTGATGTTGAGCTTAAGCTCTGAAGATGTTTGGTTTAGGTTAATATAAGCATTTTGAGTATGAGTTAACTTCAACTTGCTACTAATAGCAAGAGTTGAAGATTTTCAAATATTGTTTCTTTGAACAATACAAATGATCCTTTTGTTTTCTTTTTCATTCTGTGTTTAACAAGGTGTTTTAGAAAGTTTACAACTGTTGTTGCATAGATATTTGGATATTCTATTCAATGTAATGTAAGTTTGAGATTCTCACAACAAGATTATGTCATTCTTCCAAATTATGCAAATGAATTCATTTAACTGATTTGAAAAGCTACTCCTCTACTGCACATTTTATGTATTAAATTTTGTCACAAGTATTTTTTCAATAATTCTCTTATTTATTTTTTATCTCAATCTATGCTGCGTGAGTTAGTCTTTCTACCTAATTACTACTATAATATGGGCATATTAGTTAAATGACCAGTATATAGGAATTATATTCTCGGTTGTAATGCTCTCAGCCGTTCGATTTAGATCGACAACTGAGATTGTTTCATGCAGTAAAATTGACTATTATATGTGAACTGTTCGATATAAAAATAGAGAACGAGATGAAGTATTGCATGAAATTGCGGGTCCTCCAAATTTCAGTTTGTTGTGATCCAAATATGAGATAGTAGGAGTGTGTTTTGTTGTGATCCAAATATGAGATAGTAGGAGTGTGTATAATGCAATTCTTGAATGTGTATTTATTGAAACCCATAATACAACCTAATTGAAGTTTTCACTTGCTATTGTTGATATCATGTTCGTTTTCTATCATCTTTTGTGTAATTTTTGTTGCAATGGTACTATCCTTTCAAAGAAATGAGTTATTTTACTGGGTATATGCATCTCATGAAGGAAACTTCTAACCTGATTGTATGAGAATGTGATTGTGGAGTGTCTTGGGATAGCATCCTAAATTAAAGACAAGTAAAACAATATGCATTGTAGATTAAAAAATCAGTATTATAGAATATGACCCCTGTAATTCAAAAGCTAATACAAAAAGACTATCTCTATCTATGCAAAAGGTTTGTATGAGAAAAGATGTTGAATAACCTCCATATCCTCCTCACTTTCCTTATTCATTGCCTATTCTAACAAATTGCCTTGTCATGCAAACATGGAGTCCTATCACTTTGTTTGGAGAGTTACATTTAACTCATTTTATGTTTCTAAAAATTACAACCCTATTCGAATCTAGACATTGGGAAGACAAGAAAACTGTCTTTTTTTTCTTTCTTTCTTTCTTTTTAGATATGTATGTTAGAAGTGTGTGGATGAGTGAAAAATGAAGCTCCCCCTTGTTGGTTCTTTGTTGAACTATGTCATACAAGTGCAATTGATCATACACACCCTTATTAGGACATTGCATCCTCAATTGTCATATTAAGGTATAATCACAAGCTATTCATAAAAATACAAGCTTAGAAAAAAGCTAAAATAAAATCATCGTGACAAAATATTTAAACTCGTGATTATACTTTTTCTTTACCATCCTAGAGTAAATGATTACTAAATGGGATTATGGATCACGTGAATCATATAAGCACCAAAGTCAAATAACTCTGTTTGCTATTGATGTGGCAATGAAACGACATATCCAATCATGGGCTTATACATTATTAAATAAAATAATATATTAGAAAGGTTAAACCAATTAACTTTCAAGTAGTTTAACTTCACTATTTTTTCTCAAATTATCACTTTGAGAGAAACATAACTATTACATTATTAATGTATGCAAATGCTACCCTACATTTCTCTCCTGTTCCACAACTATTATTCTCTTTTGTTGATGTTGTATGAATTTCTATTGTGTCTCTTAGTACTATTCCTGTTACTCTATGACGAGTAGTAATTAATAATGGTTAACTTTTAAAAAAGACAATAAAGTGTTTTTTTTAATTTTTTTTTACTTAATGGGATAGATAGAAATAAAACTATTGGACATTTTAATCTTTAAATTGTGCTCGATAAGTCAGCTAATAGGTTATTGATGACATTTATTTAGCAGTAAAACACATGCTTCCTCCTCAAAAGTATTACATAGTTTATGGACGAGGTGACATTAGTCTTACTTTTATTAATTAATGACATGTGATGCATGTATTTTAAGAACAAAGGTGAAGCCTTAATCTATCTACAAATAGATATTCAAGAATGAAGAAGAAAGCACAAACTCATAAACTCAAAAATCCATACAATATAGAAAAAAATTTGAGAGCTCAAATTTCCTAAATATTCAAAGTTCAAATGTTTAAGTTCTAGAGAAGCATTTACTCAAAGAAATATTTTGTAAGTGTTTTAGTGTGAGAAATCAATTGTAACAATTTGTTTAGTAGAAGTAAAATACAATCCATTCCAAACTTGTGTAACTCAGCCCGACAGTGGCTTTAGTGTTCCTCAATCAATCTATGATTTTCAGGTTGTGTTGAGAAGACTTGACTTATAAGGTAAGGTGCTGTGTAATTCGAGGATTTGAATTAGTGGTTAAATCCTTCTAAGTGAAGGGACTGAATGTAGCTACCAAGTTAGTGGTGAACTAGAATAGATTTTCTTGTATCACTTTACTTCTGCACTCTTTACTTTACTACTGCCTCTGATTACTTAAACTTGATTGTTACTACCTCTGTTTTAGTTATAATCACCAAACCCGAACCGGTTCTTCCAAATTATGTATTTATTTAATTGATTTGAAAAGCTACTCCTCCACTGCATAGTTCTAACTGCATATTTCCTACTAGTGTTGATGTTGAGGTCTAGCTCTAAAGATGTTTACTTCAGGTTGATATAAGAGTTTTTAGTATGATTGAACTTTAACTTGCTACTAATAGAAAAAGTAGAAAATTTTAAAATATTATTTAAACAAAGCAAATGATCCTTTTTTTCTTTCTTTTTCGTTATGTGTCTAACAAGGTTTTTAGAAAGCTTACTTCTATTATTGCATAGATATTTGCATATTCTATTCAATTTAATGTAAGTATGAGATTATCACAATAAGATTATGTTATTGTAGATGAATTTATGCAGAGGAATGTATTTATCTGATTTAAAAAGTTACTCCTGCACTACATCTTTTTTGTTGCAATTTATGTCACTTGCATGTTTTCAAGAATTCTCTTTATTTATTATTTCAATCAACGTTACGTGAATTAGTCTTTCTACCTAACTACGATTATAATATGGACATATTAGTTAAACGACAAAAATATGAGTATTGAATTCTCTATGGTAATTCTTAGCTTTCTGATTTAGATTGATTGTGATATAAATTGTCTGATTTGAAATCAACATATGAGATAAAGTATTGCGTGAAGCTATGTGTCCTCCGAATTGCAGCATATTGCAATTCAAATATATGAGATTGTGGGAGTATGTATACTGCAATTCTTGAATGTGTATTTATTGCAACCCATAATGCAACCTAATTTAAGTTTTCACTTGTTGATATCATGTTCATTTTCTGCCATCTTGTGTTACTTTAGTTGCAATGTTACTATCCTTTCAAAGAAATGAGTTATTTTATTGGATCTAAGTATCTCATGGAGGAAACTTTTAAATTGATTGTATGAGAATGTCACTATTGAGTGTCTTGTGATATAGAAACCACAATTTAAGATAAGTAACACAATATTCCAGAAAAATGAATTATGGAATGACCAGAAGATATTCCAGGAATGTCAAAACATGACCAGAAGATATCTTTGAAAGCCTGCCAGAAGGAGAGTTGTTCCAGACAAACAGGAATCAAATATCAATTTTATTCTAGAAGTTATTCTGACCAGAAGATGGCCTGGAAGTGAAAAATTACACAGTCCAGACTTGTTCCAGACTTGACCAGAAGGTATGTTTATGAGTCTAGAAGATGGCCCAGACCATAAGATAGCATGATTCAGGGCATGGAACTAAGTCCAGACCAGAAGAAATGAATTCCAAAATCAATCCAGACCTGGTCCAAAATCAAAGGTAAAATGTCCAGACTGAAATATTTTTTGTCCAAGTTAATTTCAGTTTATTCCAGACCAAATTCCACAATCTGTCCAGATCAGAGTAAAGACTTCCAGATCAATGGTTCAGAAATAATTATTTGGTCCAGTGATAGTCCAGATCAGAAAATCAGAACATGGTCCAGTGATGGCCGAAATCAGAGGGACAGGATGTGCAGTCCAGCAAAGGCCGAATTCAGAGGATTATAGCATATCAGGTGCGCATCCAAGATGGCCGAAATCAGAAGATCAGAGGGTCAGGAAGTGTGGTCCAGGGAAGGCCGAAATCAGAGGATGACAGCATAACAATCAGTATGGTCCAGATGTGGACTAGCGCATGAAGATCCAATGGTGCGGAATTGATCATGGGGATTAAAGGTGAAAATCTTATGTTATTTTTATCAAAGTATTATAAAAGATTTGTTATAAATTAAAGTGGAGTAGCATGGAAGTCAGAAGCTATGGCAGGAAGCAATAAAAGGATTTGATTGGCCAGTTAATTTATGAAAGAAATCTAAGGCTTAAAAAAGATATGTTTTTAATTTATATGAATCACAATTGGTCAAGATATTTTTGCCAGAAAATCTAGCAAGATTCAGCTCGAATTTAAGCATTGGAAGAGGCCCAAATCTGCATCTATAAAAGGAGGCTCAAGGCAGAATACTTATAATCGAAAATCACAAAAGAGTCATACACTTCCAAAGCAAACACTCTCAAATTTTCATAGAAGTCAATTGTGAGTTCCAGCTTTCAAGAAGCAAGTACTCGTGTTATTTTCCTTCCACTGTGTCAAATCTAAGTTGTTGAAGTAGAGTCTACAATCTGAGGGAGTCAGTAGAGGTAGTAGGTTACTTGGCAATTAGATTCATAGTGTTGTGATTTCTTCTACAATCTGGGAGTGTCAGATTGGCTGAAGACAGGAGTTGCATTCCTCAAAGAAGTCTAGGATTGTTAGACTGTTTGAGAAGACTGACTTGGTTTTTTCTATTGCATTTTTTATTCACTACTTTTTTGGTATAGGTCTCAACAATTTTATCATTTTCTTGATTCATTGAAATATTATAGCCATGAATTTGATTAACAAGGTTATGATCAACATATAACATACTGAGCGGTTCTTAGATTGTTGATTGTAGTTGACACGTAGCGCTGTTGCTCTTTAAACATTTTTTATTAGCTAAGAATCCTAAATAATTACCGATAAAACAAATTAAAGACACTAAAATAGCAGGTGGATAGAACTTTATTTTCCTTGCAATTTACAGAACCCTCAAAATTTCACATTCTATTTTGAGTAATTGGATTTAGTTTAGTGGAGAAATATTTTACCATTGCACAATTTTCAATGGTAAAATTTCAAATTAAAGTTTGAATTGGACAAATTTCAATTTATAAAATATTATTATATTTTATATCGATAATAATAAAATAAAAATATTAATAATTTAAATTAATAATTTATTAAATTAAATTTTTTAATATTTAATTATTACATTTATTAATATATATATACGAATATTAAATTTCACCCCTTCTAAATTGAAAGGAGTAATAACGCGACAATCCGTCAAAATAATTGGACAAGACAAGACAATATGCAAGCCTTCAAATAGTTTACAGAAGTAATAACAAGTCAATATTCTCGAAAGTACAAAAAACATGCGTGATCAAAATGCAAGACCATGTGCACAAGATTCTCTTTACGACAAGCTTTTCAAAATGTACAAGGGATTTTGTAATTTAATATATTTTTTTTTATTTTCAATATATCCCACGTTGAAAAAAAAATTCTCATAATACTCTATTTTTTGGGCTCAGTTGCTCGTCGTAACCTAGACCTGCGATGACCTGAAGGGCCGTTTTTTTCAGCCAGTTACTCATCGCATCCCCAAAGTGCGATGATGTACCCCTTTTAATTTATTTAATAATTAAAAATAATTATAATAAATTATAAATATTTAAAATAATTAATAAACCCTAAACCCTAAAATGAAATAAAAAAAATAAAAAAATTTCATAAATAATAATAATAATATTAATAATTTTAATCATATTAATAATTACAGATTAAATAATAATAATAATAATAAATAAATAAAAGAAAATTATAATAATAATAAACATAATAAAAAAATTAAAATGAATTAATATTTAGGATAAAAAGAATTGTAATAATAATAAACATAACAAAAAAATAAAATTATAAACATAATAATAACAATAATAATACATTATATTAATAAATTTAAAAAAAATACATTAATTTGAAATGAAAAAAGTACATCAAATTGAAAGAAAAAACTACAACAATTTGCAATTAATTATTTTCATCTAAATGTCCTCCAGTTCCACATCTACGCGGTCGTCGAACTCGTCGAGCCCTTTCTACGAGTTCAGGTTGTTGTGGTTGATCCTCATTTTGATCATTATCTTCGTTATAAGTTGTATGTGGATTAGAACCACTACCACGTGCCTCCGTATAATTTTGAGTATCGATGTTATACATCGAATAAAAAAAAACATAAGCCGACTCAGGTGTTGTGCAATGAGTACCAAACAAATTATAGAAAATTCCGCTATCTATCGGATGAACGGGTGTTGGCAATGTTGGCACTGAAGGAACGTAGTCCTGAGTCGGTATATATGTAGATTCGTGTAGATGTGTTGGTGACGATAAAGATAGTATTTGGTGCATGGTATGTTGTTGTGGCATTGATTGAGGGGTTGAGTGAACATCAAAATTCCAAAGTATCATGGTATTATGTTGTTGTAATCTTGACCTTTTTACATATAAAAAGTGTTTATTCAAAGCTAAAACAAAAAAAAAACGCTTATTAAAGTTTGGTGACAAGGATTTAAAAATAGACATAGAAAATGAAAAACCCTATTTTTATCCCACGTTCGCCGCACGTTAATGAAGGTGCAAACACGAGAAGGGGGGGTTGAATTGTGTTTGACTTAACTTGAATACTTTTCCTGTTTTAATACTTTCGAAACAAAACTTGATGTATAATTAAAACAGAGTTAGCAGCGGATAAAAATAAAAATAAAAACTCACAGATTTTATACTGGTTCACCGTTAACAAGGCTACGTCCAGTCCCTTCGCCTTGAAGGATTTCACTAATTCAAACTTGAATTACAACCTTGCTACTGACCCTCCAAGTCAGTCTTCTCAATAGTCTAACAATCCTAGACTTCTTGAGGAAAACACCTGTCTTCAGCCAATCTAACAACCCCAGATTGTAGAAGAAACCACAACACTATGAATCTAATTGCTAAGTACTTGCTACCCCTACTGACTCCCTCAGCTTGTAGACTCTACTTCAACAACTTAGATTTGACACAGTGGAAAGAAAATAACAAGAGTACTTCCTTCTTGAAGGCTGGAACTCACAATTGACTTCTATAAAAATTTGAGAGTGTTTGCTTTGGAAGTGTATGACTCTTTTTTTGATTTTCGATTCTAAGTATTCTGCCTTGAGCCTCCTTTTATAGATGCTGATTAGGGCCTCTTCCAATGCTTAAATTCGAGCTGAATCTTGCTGGATTCTCTGGCAAAAATAACTTGACCAATTGGGCTTCATTTAAATCAAAAACATATCTTTTTTAAGCCTTAGATTTCTTTCATAAATTAACTGGCCAATCAAATCCTTTTATTGCTTCCCGCCATAGCTTCTAACTTCCATGCTACTCCACTTTAATTTATAACAAATCTTTAATAATACTTTGATAAAAATAACATAAGATCTTCACCTTTAATCCCCATGATCAAATCTGCACCATTGGATCTTCATGCGATAGTCCAGCCTAGACCAGCCTATTTGATATTCTGAGATCCTTTGATTTCGGCCATTCCTGGACCACACTTCCTAACCCTCTGATCTTCTGATTTCGGCCTTCCCTGGACGCGCACCTGCTATGCTAAAATCCTCTGAATTCGGCCTTTACTGGACTGCACAGTCTGTCCCTCTGATTTCGGCCACCACTGGGCCATGGTCTGATTTTCTGATCTGGACCATCACTGGACCAAATAATTATTTCTGAACCATTGATCTGGAAGTTTTTACTCTAATTTGGACAGATTCTGGACTTTGGTCTGGAACAAACTGAAATTAACTTGAACATAAAATATTTCAGTCTGGACCAGGTCTGGATTGATTCTGGAACTCATTTCTTTTGGTCTGGACTTAGTTCCATTCCCTGAATCATGCTATCTTTTGGTCTGGGCCAAATCTGGATTGATCCTCTTGTTCTGGACTCATAAACATACCTTCTGGTCAAGTCTGGAACAAGTCTAGACTGTGTAATTTTTCACTGCCAGGCCATCTTTTTGTCAGAATAACTTCTGGAATAAAATTGATATTTAATTTCTGTTTGTCTGGAACAACTCTCCTTCTGGCAGGCTTTCCATTGATATGATCCATGTTTCCTTCTGATTTTTCTTCATTCTGATATGGGCCAGCAAAGATATCTTCTGGTGACCATTTTACATACTCAATAATAGAATCAAGGGCAAAAGGGGAACATTTCTACGTTCATCCCAGAGCTTGTAGAAGTTGCTATTATGAGGTCCATGTGCATTGTGGCAAAGCTCATGAAGCATCGTATCTAAAACTTCATGAAATGGAAAAAAGTCTGAGTCCCTGTTAGGCCTCCGTAGCCGCAACTTAACATTTATACCAGCTCCAACATTCACCCCCAGAAGTGATGGATTGTTTGGGCTATAATCATGTAAGCAAATTCTTCAGTCATATTCCATAGGAAACTAAAAAGAAATTATAAATACTCTTTGCCCAAAGGGAAACACAATTTTGGACCTTTAAGCAAAAGCACACAGTAACAGCTGCATAAAGCACCATGGCAAATGTTAAGTCAATCTATTTTTTAAAATGTTTGACAGATTAGCCATTAGTGTAAATCACAAACATAATAAATTATAAAATAAAAATGATATGAATCTTCCTATGAGTGAATTTTAGTTCAACAATACTGCAACCCCTCTTCACCTTATAACAAAGTATGAACTCAAACCTCAATCAAAGTTCAAAACAAAAAAAAAATGAACTCAATCAGATTTCAATACATAGACTAAACTGTGCAAACCAATCATCAACTCCTCAATCAATTCAAACTATTTCAGTGTATGATTAGTGTTAACTTTGGACTAGAATATAATCAAATGTTATTGTTGAGTATGACTCGTATTCACAACTTATACTCTGTAACCCTAAGCATTGCATAATAAAAGTCACTATGTTGTCAGAGACATAGGCATGATTGACTGAGTTACGTAATCAATTAACCTTTTCTTGTGTGCGTCTATTCATCTATTTTCTTCAGAGTCATGTTTACTATTCCAACGGATTTTCACTCCAAGTTGAAAACTTTTCTCTCCCTAACTCTACTGCCAACTTTTTCCGGCACTACCCATTAAAGGAAACACAAAAAGGAAGCGAAATAAGAAAGAAAAAAAAATGAAGAATTACCAAAATTCAGAGAGAAGCTTGACCCTCCATTTGTGTTTGTGCATAATTGGTTGTACCTGTTTTGCAATCTTCTCCAACATCTTGCGTGCTTGTTCTTCACCTGGTTTCCTTTTCAGAGCTCTGATTTCCCAAACCTTGTGTAGGTCACCTGTGTTCATTTTGACAAACCCTAAAATACCCTAATGTAGATAGTTTATCGATTGAATAAGAATAGGAGGATTGTGGATTAGTGAAGATTGTAGAGAATTTGATGCGGTGTTGGAGAAGAATGGAAACGTTGAAACGACGGCGGAACGAATGGTTTTCTGCGGATTTGATTTGATGTTCCGAGTTAGAACGCGCCTGGTTCGGTGGATTTTGAATTTGTTATTACTCGTGTGTGTCTGCGTGTGGCAACATTTTCCAAAATATATTTCAATTTCGTTTTTATATATAGACAGTTAATTTAAAGAGTTTTTATTTAATTAAAATTTTAATAATTAAATATGTTTGATTTTTATTAAAATTATTTTTCGAATCATTTATATAAATGGTTGTAATATATCGTGTAAAGATATTTATAGTGATAGTATACAACCATTGAACTCTTTTATATATTTGATTGATTACAATTAAGACATATTTTTTATCAAAAAATAATTAAACATATAATTGGTCAAAAAAGGAATTAAAGATAAAAAAAATAGGACTTAATGGAAATGCATCAATATAAACAATTTTATATGAATCATAGATTATATAGTTATTTATTGATAGAAGTTACAATAATATACTCTCTATGTCTTAAAATAATAATAATTTTTTATTTTCAATGCAACTTTAATAATGTTATTTCAATTGTAGCATTTAATTAATGTTGTGTGCATCGCTCTCAATTTATTATTTTTCATTTTATATTTATGATAATAAAAATAAATCCATACCTAATATGGGTAATTTGAAAAAATCACAATTCTCTTTTAATCATTTATTTCTTAACCTAAGCGAAATGGTCAAATGCGACCATTATTTTGAGGCCGAGGAAGTAATAAAATGGTATTTATTATCTGATAGTGTAAAATTTTCTTACATTGTCGGTGTTGACACAGTCATTTTCTCAACAAAAAAATTATAAAAATATTATAAAATATTTACTAATATGCTTATAATATCAAATACATTTTATGGACACATTTTTCTCTATTATTTTATGTTATATGTATGTACTACTTGTGTACTATTCTGTTTTAAAATATAAACAAAATGTAATCAAAATGTCAGCAGAAGGCTCGTCTAGAGTATACCAGAAGATAACTCTAGAGGATACCAGAGGATGTCATCAAATGCAATCATCATCAGAGGATATCTATGTTGGCCAATATCAGAAGAAAGCATAGTCTAGAATGAGAGTTGTTCCAGACCAGAAGGAAACATAAGTCAGACTTGGTTTAGACTTTGTCCTGACCAGAAGATAGCATGGTCGTGAATAAGACATTGTCCAGACTTAATCCATACTTCGTCCAAACCAGAAGATAACTAGTCCAGAACAAATGATTTGGTCCAGACTTGGTCGAGACCAGAAGATAACTGGTCCAGACCAGAACAAATGACTTGTCCAGACCAGAAGATAGCATGGTCCAGAACATAAAACTCAGTCCAGATCAGAAGAAATTATTGTCCAGAACATAAGACTTAGTCCAGATTTAATTTGGACTCAATCTAGATTTATTCCAGACTTAGTCCAGATTTAATTCAGACTCAAATCTAGATTTAATCCAGATCAGAGGGAGAAATCACACTCAGAAATCAAAGGATATCATCAGAGGCAGAAATTACATGCAGGAATCAGTGGAAGAAGTCACAGGCAGAAATCAGAGGAAGTAAATCACACAGAAATCAGAGGATATCAGAGGCAGAAACTCACACGCCAAAATAAGAGGGAGAAATCAAAGGCACAAATCAGAGGATACCAGAGCCATACTCAGAGGATACAATTAGAGGCAGAAATTAGAGAAAGAAATCACAGCAAAATTCAGAGGAAGAAATCACATGCAGACAACAGAGGAAAGAATTAACACGCAAAAATAAGAGGGACAAATCAGAGGATGATATCAGAACATATCATCACAGGTTACCAGAGGCAGAATCAGATGATACTATCAGAGGCAGAAATCAGAGGGAGAAATCAGAGGCAGATATCATACAGAAATAAGAGGATATCATGACATGCAGAAATTAGATGAAAAATCAGAGGGACAAATCACATGTAGAAATCAGATGAAGAACTCACGCAAAAATCAGAGGGAGAAATCACACAGAAATCAGAGGATATCATTGTTGGAACCAAGTTGGTTCTAAGTACTTAGGATTTTGATGCTTACAAATGTACTCAATGTAAACTTATTTTGTACTTTGAATTATTAAGTTAAATGCCCCAGAAACTGAAGGAAACAGAAGCAGAGATCAAAGGATTCCAGAAAAATGAATTCTGGAATAACCAGAAGATACTCCAGGAATGTCAAAAAATCACCAGAAGATATATTTGATGGCCCAGATCAGAAGGAATAAGTTTCAGAATGAAACATGGATCATATCATTGGAAAGCCTGCCAAAAGGATAGTTGATCAAGACAAACAGGAATCAAATATCAATTTTATTCCAGAAGTTATTCTGACTAGAAGATGGCCTGGCAGTAAAAAATTACACAGCCCAGACTTGTTCCAGACTTGACCAGAAGGTATGTTTATGAGTCCATAACAAGAGGATCAATCCAGATTTGGCCCAGACCATAAAATGGAATAATTCAGGGCATGGAACTAAGTCCAGAACAAAAGAAATGAGTTCCAGAATCAACCCAGACCTGGTCCAAAATCAAAGGTAAAATGTCCAGACTGAAATATTTTTTGATCAAGTTTATTTCAGTTTGTTCCAGACCAAATTCCAGAATCTGTCCAGATCAGAGTAAAGACTTCCAGATCAATGGTTCATAAATAATTTTTTGAGTCCAGTGATGGTCCAGATCAGAAAATTAGACCATGGCCCAGTGTTGGCCAAAATCAGAGGGACAGAATGTGCAAGACCAGAAATGGCCGAATCCAGGAGAATTCAGCATAACAGGCGCGCATCCAGGCTGGCCGAAATCAGAAGATCAGAGGGTCAGGAAGTGTGGTCATGGGATGGCCGAATTCAGAGGATCACAGCATATCATTTAGCTTATACCAGATGTGGACTAGCGCTCAAAATTCTGATGGTCCAGAATTGATCAACGATGGAGATTGCAAGTTATTTTAATTAAAGTGGTAAAAAGATTGGTTATAAAAATAAAGTGGAGTAGCATGGAAGTCAGGAGGATTGGCGGGAACAACCAACAGATTTAATTGGCCAGTTATTTTGAAAGAAAATCTGAAGATATGTTTTTTATTTAAATAAAGTCCAATTGGTCAAGTTATTTTTGGAAGAGAATCCAGCAAGATTCAGCTCGAATTTGATCATGGAAGAAACCCTAATTTTCATCTATAAAAGGAGGCTCAAGGCAGAATACTAATAATCGAAAATCACAAAAGGGTCATACACTTCAAAAGCAAACACTCTCAAATTTTCATATAAGTCAATTGTTGAGTCTCAGTTTTTAAAGCAAGAACTCTTGTTGTTTTCGTTCCACTGTGTCAAATCTAAGTTGTTGAAGTAGAGTCTACAAGCTGTGGGAGTCAGTAGAGGTAGCAGGTTACTTGGCAATCAGATTCATAGTGTTGTGATTTCTTCAACAATCTGGGGTGTCAGATTGGCTAAGGAACAGGAGTTGTTTTTCCTCAAAGAAGTCTAGGATTGTTAGACTATTTGAGAAGACTGACTTGGAGGGTCAGTAGCAAGGTTGTAATTCAAGATTGAATTAGTGAAATCCTTCAAGGCGAAGGGACTGGACGAAGCCTCGTTAACGGTGAACCAGTATAAAATCTGTGAGTTTCTATTTTTATTTTTATCCGCTGCTAACTCTGTTTTAATTATACATCAAGTTTTGTTTTGAAAGTATTAAACCAGGAAAAGATTCAAGTTAAGTCAAACACAATTCAACCCCCCCTTCTCGTGTTTGCACCTTCAATTGGCATCAGAGCTCGGTCTCAAGGTTGAGCACTTAACAGTGTTTGAGGAAAGGTCCAAGGGGTTCAATATGTCAGAAGAATTGGGAGGCAACATCAACAGACCACCAATATTTGATGGAGAAAGGTTTGAGTATTGGAAGGACAGACTGAGAAGTTTTGTCATATCTCAAGATCCTGAATTATGGAAGATGATAGTTAGAGGATACACTGCACCTACTGATCCAGAAGATCCAACTAAGAAACTGGACTTGGATGATATGAAACCAGATCAGATCACAAGTCCAGAACCATCATGGTCAGTGCAATCACATTCAAGGAATTTGATAGATGCACAAATAAAGAAACAGCAAAGAGTATATTCGATAGTCTGGTTCTGACCTATGAAGGAACTAAGCAGGTTCAACAAACAAAGGCTAACATATTGGTCAGGAAGTATGAGCTGTTCAAGATGGAAGAGGATGAAGACATTGAAGCAATGTTCAGAAGATTCCACACTTTGGTATCAGGTTTAAAAGTATTAAACAAAAGCTATACCACTGCAGATCATGTTATGAAAATTCTAAGAAGTTTGCCAAAAAGGTGGAGACCAAAGGTTACTGCAATACAGGAAGCTAAGGATCTGAGTACCTTGAGGCTGGAAGATCTAATCAGCTCACTCAGGTCTCATGAAATAGAACTAGAAGAAGATGAACCTAAGAAGAAGAAGAATCTGGCTCTGAAGTCGAAACAAAAGAAAGCTGCAAAGGCAGAATCAGAATCAGAGGATAGTGATAGTAACAGTGATGATATGGTTTACTTAACCAAAAAGATGGTTAAGATCTAGGAAAACAGGAAGAGGAGAGGTTCCAAGAAAAAACATAACAGCAAAGATAAGGAAGAATCTGACAAGAAGAGTATTGTCTGCTATGGACGCAATAAACCTGGACATGTAAAGTTAGAATGTCCAAATCTGGAAAAAGGCAAACAGCACAAAAAAAATTCCAGATTCAGAAAGAAGGGTCTGATGGCTGCCTAGGATGTATCAGAATCAGAAGAAGAATCATTTGATGAAGAAGAGGCAGAAACAGCAATGATGGCACACATCAGGTCTGCTTCTGGACCTCATAAAGGCACGAGTTCAGGAAGGAAAGCAGGCAGAAGGAAGAATGAACGAAGTAGTCATTCAAGCAAGTCTGGAAGCACATCAGAGGAAGCAATTCTGTCTCTGATGGCTCATACCAATTCAAGTTATGAATACAGCTCAGGCTCTGGAACAGAATCAGAAGATGAAGACTATGAGGTATTTTTTGATCTCTCTAAATTTGAATTAATTGAGACTTTAAAAGACTTGTTAAATGCAAACAATAAAAGGTCTTTGAAACTAAAAACTCTTAGGGAAGATAAGAAAAATCTAACCAAAGAGGTCCAAGTTTCAAAGAATCGAATTTCTGAGTATGCAAGTGATATCAAAGATTTGAAAACTGAAAGTGCAAGACTCAAGTCTGAAAACAAAACTCTGAAAAATAATAATTGTTCCAATTCTGAGACTGTTTGTAAATCTGATATGCATGAGCAATTTTTTCAAAACTTTATTTCAAATGGAATGGGAAGAAGTAATTATGCATCTATGATTTATGGAAACAGCAACTCTGCAAAGAGAGGTCTTGGTTTTACAGAAACAAGTACTGAAAATAAAACTGCTTATTCTGATGTTTTATGTATTGTCTGTGCTAAGAAAGGTCACTCTTAATTATCTTGTCCAATGGAAAAATCTGAACAAGATCAGAGAGCTGTTAAGACTAACAAACCTGGACCCAATCAGTTCTGGGTTCCAAAAGATCAAATTGTCTATGTTGCAGATGTTCTGAGTAACCAGAAGGAGACACCAACAATAGTGCCTGGACAATGGATGTTGGCAATGCACAAGCCGAAGAAGGTTTATGTTCCAACATCTACCAAACAGAAGCAAAGTGACTGTGGTAGAAGAAGAACTGGTCAACACAATACCTATCAGAACCAGAACCAGAATTATAGGAGGAATAGGAAATATCATGGATATCACTCGTATCAGAACAAGAACTGGAACCAGTATCAGAGGAACAGGAACTGGAACCAAAACCGGAACTGGAACAAGTACCAAAAGCACAGAAACTGGAACCAGAACCAAAACTGGAACCAATATCAGAGGTACAGGAACTTGAACCAGAACCATGTTGGAACCAAGTTGGTTCTAAGTACTTAGGATTTTGATGCTTACAAATGTACTCAATGTAAACTTATTTTGTACTTTGAATTGTTAAGTTAAATGCCCCAGAAACTGAAGGAAACAGAAGCAGAGATCAAAGGAAAATGAATTCTGGAATTTCCAGAAATGTTCCAGGATGTCAAAACATCACCAGAGGATATGTTTGGTGGCCCAGATCAGAAGGAATAAAAATTAGAATGAAACATGGATCATACCATTGGAAAGCCTGCCATAAGGAGAGTTGTTCCACAAACAGGAATCAAATATCAATTTTATTCCAGAAGTTATTCTGACTAGAATATGGCCTGGCAGTGAAAAATTACACAGTCCAGACTTGTTCCAGACTTGACCAGAAGGTATGTTTATGAGTCCAGAACAAGAGGATCAATCCAGATTTGGCCCAAACCATAAGATAGCATGATTCAGGACATGAAACTAAGTTGAGACCAAAAGAAATGAGTTCCAGAATCAATCCAGACCTGGTCCAAAGTTAAAGGTAAAATGTCCAGACTGAAATATTTGTTGTTCAAGTTAATTTCAGTTTGTTCCAGACCAAAGTCCAGAATCTGTCCAGATCAGAGTAAAAACTTCCAGATCAATGGTTCAGAAATAATTATTTGGTCCAGTGATGGTTCAGATCAGAAAATCAGACCATGGCCCAGTGGTGGCCGAAATCAGAGGGACAGACTGTGCAGTCCAGCAAAGGCTGAAATCAGAGGATCACAGAATATCAAATAGGCGGGTCCAGATGTGGACTATCGCATGAAGATCCAATGGTTCAGATTTGATCATGAGGATTAAAGAATAAGAATGAAAAATGTTCAAAACTGAATCTGAGAAAAATGCAAAACAGAATTAGAGAAAAAGGCTCAAAACAGAATCTGAGCAAAAGGCTCAAAATAGAATCTGAGCAAACTACTCCAGAATACTCACAAAACAGATTAATCTAAATATACTGCAAAAGTAAAGCATCAATGAAGTTCTAAAGTTCAACTATAAATAGAGATTTAATGCTGAAGAATAAAGAATCGAAAATCACAAAAGGGTCATACACTTCAAAAGCAAACACTCTCAAATTTTCATATAAGTCAATTGTTGAGTCTCAGTTTTTAAAGTAAGTACTCAGTTATTTTCCTTCCACTGTGTCAGATCTAAGTTGTTGAAGTAGAGTCTACAAACTGAGGGAGTCAGTAGAGGTAGCAGGTTACTTGGCAATTAGATTCATAGTGTTGTGGTTTCTTCTACAATTTGGGGTTGTCAGATTGGCTGAAGATCAAATCTAAGTTGTTGAAGTAGAGTCTGCAATCTGAGGGAGTCAGAAGGGGTAGCAGATTACTTGGTAATTAGATTGTGATTTCTTCTACAATCTGGGGTTGTCAGATTGGCTGAAGAAAGGTGTTTTCCTCAAGAAGTCTAGGATTGTTAGACTATTGAGAAGACTGACTTGGAGGGTCAGTAGCAAGGTTGTAATTCAAGTTTGAATTAGTGAAATCCTTCAAGGCGAAGGGACTGGACGTAGCCTCGTTAACGGTGAGCCAGTATAAAATATGTGAGTTTTTATTTTTATTTTTATCCGCTGCTAACTCTATTTTAATTATACATCAAGTTTTGTTTTGAAAGTATTAAAACAGGAAAAGTATTCAAGTTAAGTCAAACACAATTCAACCCCCCCTTCTCGTGTTTGCACCTTCAAACCAGAACTGGAGGCACAGAAACTGGAACCAAAATCAGAATCAGAATCAATACCAGAACCAGAACCTGAACAGGTATCAGTATCAAAGGTTGAGGTATGATCATCAGAACTACTTTAATTATCAAAATAAGTATGATTATCAAAATCACCATAAATTCCAGAATCACCAGAGGAATATGGTGTATGAGCCAAAACAGAAATTAAAGAATTAGAATCAAGAGAGTTCTTCAAACTCTCCAGTGAGATTCATCAAGACTACAAACCTGGAAGGGAATTCAAATTCCCTCATCCAAACCATGTAATCTCAGAACATATAATTAGGAATCTGAAAATCAGAAGCAAGAGGATTTTCAGAGTAAAACTGAGGCTACATCTTGCTGTAAATATTATTATTTAATATTTATGCTTACTGTGATAACAAGAAGCTTGATCTTAACAAATCAAAGCTAGATAACTATTCTGCAGGTTTTCAAACTGTCAGAAGAACCAGGTGATTCACACGAATTGAACACCTCAGCAGAAACAACATTCCAGTGGTTTCAAAAACAAACAGAAATCACCAGAAGTAGAATTAATGTGCAGGTTCACGAGAACCAGAACCAGAAGAAGAAACAGAAGCAGAAGAAACATAAGTGTTGGAACCAAGTTGGTTCTAAGTATTTAGGATTTTTGATGCTTACGAATGTACTCAATGTAAACTTATTTTGTACTTTGAGTTATTAAGTTAAATGCCCCAGAAATTGAAGGAAACAGAAGCAGAGATCAAAGGCAAATGAATTCTGGAATTTCCAGAAGATGTTCCAGGATGTCAAAACATCACCAGAGGATATGTTTGGTGGTCCAGAACAGAAGGAATAAAAATCATAATGAAACATGGATCATACCGTTGGAATGGCTGCCAGAAGGAGATTTGTTCCAGACAAACAGGAGTCGCATATCAATTTTATTCCAAAAGTTATTCTGACCAGAAGATGGCCTGGCAGTGAAAAATTACACAGTCCAGACTTGTTCCAAACTTGACCAGAAGGTATGTTTATGAGTCCAGAACAAGAGGATCAATCCAGATTTGGCCAAGACCATAAGATAGCATGATTCAGGACACAGAACTAAGTCCAGACCAAAAGAAATGATTTCCAGAATCAATCCAGACCTGGTCCAAAATTAAAGGTAAAATGTCCAGACTGAAATATTTTTTGTTCAAGTTAATTTCAGTTTGTTCCAGACCAAAGTCCAGAATCTTTCCAGATCAGAGTAAAAACTTCTAGATCAATGGTTCAGAAATAATTATTTGGTCCAGTGTGGGTCCAAATCCGAAAATCAGACCATAGCCCAGTGGTGGCCGAAATCAGAGGGACAGACTATGCAGTCCAACAAAGGCCGAAATCAGAGGATTATAGCATATCAATTCGGCTGGTCCAATTGTGGAATATCGCATGAAGATCCAAGGGTGCAGATTTGATCATGAGGATTGAAGAATCTGAGAAAAACGTTCAAAACAGAATTGCAGAAAAAGGCTCAAAAAAGAATCTGAGCAAATTACTCCAGAATATTCTCAAAACAGATTAATCTAAATATACTGCTGAAGTAAAGCATCAGTAAAGTTCTAAATTTCAACTATAAATAGAGACTTAATGCTGAAGAATAAAGTATTGAAAAACACAAGAACTCAAGCTTCAATTCAAAGATATCTGAGAGTTCAAAAGAGAGAAACACAAATGAACAAGAGCAATATTTTCTAAGTGTTTTCGAGAGAGAAATACAGTGCAACAAACAGCTTTCCAGAAGCAACATTGCAAAGTTCTAAACCTTTATTATAGTGGTGTAGATTCCTTCTTCAATCTGGGGTTGTCAGATTGGTAGGAGAAGACTTAGCTGGTTTAGTTAAGGTGTTGTTGTTCCTCAAAAGTTTGGGGTTGTCAGGCTGTTTGGGAAGACTGACTTGAAGGGTCACTGGTGTTGTAATTCAAAGGAGTTTGAATTAGTAAAAGGCCTTCTGGAGGAAGGGACTGGACGTAGCCTAGTTAACGGTGAACCAATATAAATTGCTGTGTTATTATGTTATTATTATCCGCTGCTGAATCTGATGAATTATTTATCGAATAATTCAAATCAATATTTAATAAAACAGCAAAAGAAATTAAGTTTGACAAACACAATTCAACCCCCCTTCTCGTGTTTGCACCTTCAATTGGCATCAGAGCTCGGTCTCAAGGCTGAGCACTTTACAGTGTTTGAGGAAAGATCCAAGGGATCAACATGTCCAGATTCAATGAAGAAGCTACTGGAGGAAACATCAACATACCACCTCTGTTTGATGGAGAACGATTTGAATACTGGAAGGACAGGCTGAGAAGTTTTTTTATTTCACAAGATCCTGAACTTTGGGACTTGGTGGAAGATGGTTATACTGCTCCAGAAGATGCTGATGGTATTAAAATTTCCAGAAGAGATATGGATGCTGATCAGAAGAAGATGTTCAAGTTGCATCACAAATCCAGAACGTTCATGATCAATGCAATCACGTTCAAAGAGTTCCACAAATGCACTAACAGAGAAACAGCAAAGAGCATCTATGATAGTCTGATTCTGACTTACGAAGGCAGTAAGCAAGTCCAAGAAGCAAAGGCTAACATTCTAGTCAAGATGGAAGAAGATGAAGACATTGAAACTATGTTTTCCAGATTCTAGACTCTAGTATCAGGATTAAGGGTACTAGAAAAGAGCTACACTACTGCTGATCATGTAAGGAAAATACTTAGAACTTGGTATCCCAGAAGCTGGTGGACTACCTAGAGTTGCCTACATAACCGCATGCCAAGCCTTATGCTTTGGGCTGGGTGAGTAAGGGTTCGCAGGTCAAGGTGACGAAGACTTGCAAAGTGCCTATTTCCATCGGAAGGCATTACAAGGAAGAGGTAGTGTGTGATGTTCTGAATATGGATGTGTGTCATGTCCTACTTGGGCGACCTTGGCAGTATGATAATGATATCACGTATAGAGGCAGAGATAATGTGATGATGTTCTCCTGGGAAAGGCACAAGATAGCTATGGCCCCGGTTTCTGATTTTAATAGACGAACAGGAAAGGAGAAATCCAGTTTTCTTGTTATGACGCAGGATGAGCATGATTTGACTGAAGCCTTCAGGGAAACTGAGTGGTTTTGCCCAGTGGTGGTCAAGGGTTTTCTGAGTGCTATGAAAGAGGAGCATGAACCACCAAAAATGGTGCAGGAAATCTTGACGGATTTTGGGGAGTTGATCTCGGATGAGCTACCCAACGACTTGCCTCATATGCGAGATATTCAGCATCAGATTGATTTAATTCCAGGTTCCAGCTTGCCGAACCTACCTCATTACCGCATGAGTCCTAAGGAGAACGAGATATTGCGGGAACAGATTGAGGATTTACTGAAGAAAGGGTTCATTAGAGAGAGTATGAGCCCATGTACAGTTCCAGTGCTTTTGGTCCCTAAGAGGAACAATCAGCGGCGGATGTGCGTTGACAGCAGAGCCATCAACAAGATAACGATCAAATACAGGTTTCCCATCCCTCGTCTGGAGTACATGCTTGATGAGTTATCAGGGTCTAAGTTGTTTTCGAAGATAGATCTACGGAGTGGTTATCATCAGATCCGAATCAGACCTGGAGATAAATGGAAGACGACTTTCAAGAGCAAGGATGGCTTTTATGAGTGGTTGGTCATGCCTTTCGGGTTATCCAACGCCCCCAGTACTTTCATGAGGCTAATGAATCAGGTTCTTCGTCCTTTTACTGGATCTTTTGTGGTGGTTTACTTTGATGATATTCTGATTTATAGCAAAACCAAGGAGGATCATCTAGGGCATTTGAAGCAAGTGCTACAAGTCTTGCAAGAGCACCAGTTATACATCAACATGAAGAAGTGCACCTTCTGTACCAACAAGCTATTGTTTCTGGGTTTTGTTGTCGGTGAAGATGGGATTCAGGTGGACGAAGAAAAGGTGAGTGCTATCAGAAACTGGCCTGCACCTAAGTCTGTGACAGAAGTACGCAGTTTCCATGGCCTGGCTACTTTCTATAGGAGGTTTGTGCGCGACTTCAGCACCATTACTGCGCCTATCACCGAGTGTCTGAAGAAAGGAAAATTCCAGTGGGGACCTGAACAAGAGCAAAGCTTTGCGATGATCAAGGAGAAGCTTTGCACGACACCAGTTCTCATTTTACCTGACTTCGACAAGATATTCCAGGTGGAGTGTGATGCGAGTGGAGTAGGGGTAGGTGTTGTAGTTTCACAAGAGAAGCGACCAGTGGCTTTCTTTAGTGAAAAACTGAGCGACGCCAGGCAGAAGTGGAGCACTTATGACCAGGAGTTTTATGCAGTCTTTCGAGCTTTGAGGCAATGGGAGCATTATTTGATTCAGAGGGAGTTTATCTTGTTCACTGACCACTTTGCCCAGAAGTTCCTCCATAGTCAGAAGATGCATGCTCGCTGGGTGAGTTTTCTGAAGAAATTCTCATTTATCATTCAGCCCAAATCAGGCGCCCAGAACAAGGTAGCAGATGCGTTGAGTAGGAGAGCTTCCTTGTTGATTACCTTAGTTCAGGAGATTGTGGGTTTTGAGTTGCTGAAGTTAATGTAGCTGATATTTATGAGTTCCATGAAGATGCTGACCTTTATTCTGGTATGAACTCGGGGTCGAGTTCTTTAGAAGTGGAGGAGACTGATGTAGGAGGGTTCAAGGCCAGAATCGAGGAAGAAATGGCTTTGCGGGGAAATGCAGAAAAAGATCGTCCAGTGTCAGATTGCCTATTATTATACCTTTCTGAAAAGGGAATCGCGCCACAAACACAACTCATGGCTTTGCCATGATGTATGGGCTCCAGAACCGTTTTGAGCTCTTCTTGGCCCTCAAAACAGTCATTTTAGTTTTCCTGTAATTTTGGGCTTTTCTGTTTTACAGCCGCTTTAGTTTTTCCTTTAATTTAGGGCTTTTCTGTTTTACCTAATTCTCGTACTAGGGTTTCTATTGTCTATTTAAAGACTTTCTATGTTGTAACAAAACGGTATCTTTTAATAAAATAATTAATTTTTAGAGTTTTTCTCTTCTCTGGTGGATTCCAGAACTTGTTCTTTTCTTAGGATTAGCGCTTGCTAACCCTTTGCAATTTCCGACTGCGTCAGTATGATAGACTCAGTAATTTCTTAATTAAAAATAATTTTGAAAGAGGACAAAGAGACAATACTTTGTTTAGCCGATCAATAGACAATGATATTCTGATCATTCAAATTTATGTTGATGATAATATTTTTGGATCTACTAATGGCATTCTTTGTCAAGAATTTTCTGAATTAATGCAGCATGAATTTCAAATGAGTATGATGGGAGAACTTAAGTTCATTCTAGGAATACAAATTCAACAAAGTTCTGAAGGTATTTACATTCACCAAACTAAATATACAAAGGAACTTCTCAAGAAGTTTAAGATGAGTGATTGCAAACCTATGGCTACACCAATGCGTCCTACTTGTTCACTTGATAAAGATGAATCAGGAACAAAAGTTGACCTGAAAATCTACAGAGGAATGATAGATCATTACTCTTCCTTACTGCTTCTAGACCTGATATCATATTTAGTGTGTGTGTATGTGCTCGATTTCAATCTGATCCTAGAGAATCTCATCTAACTGCTGTTAAAAGACTCCTTAGATACCTAAAAGGCACTACCAACCTCACCTTGTTTTACAAGAAAACTCCTACATACAAACTAAGTGGATACTGTGATTCTGACTATGCTGGAGATAAACTTGAAAGAAAAAGCACCAGTGGCTATTGTACCTTTTTAGGAGACAATTGAATTTCGTGGTCCAGTAAGAGGCAACACACTATTGCCATGTCAACAGCAGAGGCTGAATACATTTCAACAGCTAGCTGCAGCTCTCAACTACTCTAGATGAAGCATCAACTTGAAGACTACAAAATATTAGAATCCAACATACCCATCTATTGTGATAACACTTCTGCAATTTGCCTAACCAAAAATCCTATCCTACATTCTAGAGCCAAACACATAGAAATCAAACACCACTTCATCAGACATTATGTTCAGAAAGGAGTACTCAACATTCAGTTTGTGGACTGATCATCAATGGGCTGATATCTTCACCAAAGCTTTACCAGAAGATAGGTTCGAGTTCATTAAGAAGCATCTCAGCATTACCACCATACCTGACTAGCTCAAGTAGTCATCTTAGGAGTTTTTTAAAATTTCCTGTTATTTTATTTTCTGTCTTTTAATTTATGTTCTGTACTTTGTAAAGAAAAACAAAAAATCAAAAATAGTAGGACCACTTTTTGGCTGATGACAAAAAGGGGGAGAAAGAGAGAGAGAGAGAAAGAAAAGAGAAATAAGTAGAAAAGGAGAGATAAAAAGAAAGAAGGAGAGAAAATAGAAGGAGTTGAAAAGGAGAGGAAACAGGGAGAGAGAAAAACAAAGAAAGAAAAAGAAAGAGTGAAAACAGAAGGAGTTGAAAAGGAGAGGAAATGTGAAGAGAGAAAAAGAAAGAGAGCAAAAAGAAGGAGTTGAAAAGGAGAGGAGAAGAGAAGAAAAGAAAGAGAGAACAAAGAAGGAGTTGAAAAGGAGAGTATCAAACTTAGGGGGAGAGATTGGTCTGAGGGGGAGTAATTCAAAGTTTTCGAGTCATAAGTTAGCAAAATAAGTTAAGGTTTTGTCATCATCAAAAAGGGGGAGATTGTTGGAACCAAGTTGGTTCCAAGTACTTAGGATTTTGATGCTTACAAATGTACTCAATGTAAACTTATTTTGTACTTTGAATTATTAAGTTAAATGCCCCAAAAACTGAAGGAAACAGAAGCAGAGATCAAAGGAAAATGAATTCTGGAATTTCCAGAAGATGTTCCAGGATGTCAAAACATCACCAGAGGATATGTTTGGTGGTCCAGAACAGAAGGAATAAAAATCATAATGAAACATGGATCATACCATTGGAAAGCCTGCCAGAAGGAGAGTTGTTCCAGACAAACAAGAGTCGAATATCAATGTTGTTCCATAAGATAGCATGATTCAGGACATGGAACTAAGTCCAGACCAAAAGAAATGAGTTCCAGAATCAATCCAGACCTGGTCCAAAATTAAAGGTAAAATGTCCAGACTGAAATATTTTTTGTTCAAGTTAATTTCAGTTTGTTCCAGACCAAAGTCCAGAATCTTTCCAGATCAGAGTAAAACCTTCCAGATCAATGGTTCATAAATAATTATTTGGTCCAGTGTGGGTCCATATCCGAAAATCAGACCATGGCCCAGTGGTGGCCGAAATCAGAGGGACAGACTGTGCAGTCCAGCAAAGGCCGAAATGAGAGGATTACAGCATATCAATTTGGCTGGTCCAGTTGTGGAACAAGGGTGCAGATTTGATCATGAGGATTAAAGAATCTGAGAAAAACGTTCAAAACAGAATTGGAGAAAAAGGCTCAAAACAGAATCTGAGCAAAAGGCTTAAAACAGAATATGAGCAAATTACTCCAGAATATTCTCAAAACAGATTAATCTAAATATACTGCAAAAGTAAAGCATCAGTGAAGTTCTAAATTTCAACTATAAATAGAGACTTAATGCTGAAGAATAAAGTATTGAAAAACACAAGAACTCAAGCTTCAATTCAAAGATATCTGAGAGTTCAAAAGAGAGAAACACAAATGAACAAGAGCAATATTTTCTAAGTGTTTTCGAGAGAGAAATACAGTGCAACAAACAGCTTTCCAGAAGCAACATTGCAAAGTTCTAAACCTTTATTATAGTGGTGTAGATTCCTTCTTCAATCTGGGGTTGTCAGATTGGTAGGAGAAGACTTAGTTGGTTTAGTTAAGGTGTTCCTCAAAAGTCTGGGGTTGTCAGGCTGTTTGGGAAGACTGACTTGAAGGGTTAGTGGTGTTGTAATTCAAAGGAGTTTGAATTAGTAAAAGGCCTTCTGGAGGAAGGGACTGGACGTAGCCTAGTTAACGGTGAACCAGTATAAATTGCTGTGTTATTATGTTATTATTATCCGCTGCTGAATGTGATTAATTATTTATCGAATAATTCAAATCAATATTTAATAAAATAGCAAAAGAAATTAAGTTTGACAAACACAATTCAAGCCCCCCTTCTCGTGTTTGCACCTTCAAGAAGTACCTGGAAAGGAACTAGAAACTGATTTATCAGAATTAGAAGCTGTTACAAATTCACCAGAACCAGAAGCTGATGCGAACCAAGCATTGTTGATGAAGTTTTGGCAGAGGAAGGTTGGATACTTGCAATGCAAGAAAAGCTGAATGAAATTCAAAGGAATGATGTTCGGGATCTGGTATCCAGACCAAACAGAAGCATTATTGGAACCAAGTAGGTATTAAGAAACAAATTCAATGAAAATGGTGAAGTTGTAGTTCAAGGATACAATCAACACAAAGGTATGGATTACACTGAGACTTTTGTTCCAGTGGCCAGGTTAGAAGCAATAAGAATTCTTTTATCATTTGCTGCTAATCATAATATAATGCTGTATCAAATGGATGTCAAAAGTGCATTCTTAAATGGCTACATAAGTGAAGAAGTCTATGTCAAACAGCCCCCTCGTTTTGAAAATTCTGATTTTCCAGACCATGTTTTCAAACTTAAAAAGTCTTTATATGGTTTAAAACAAGCACCAAGGGCATAGTATGACAGACTTAGTAACTTTCTGCTTAAGAATGAATTTAATAGAGGCCAGATTGATAATACACTATTTGGGAAATCCATTAAACATGATATTCTGATTATTCAAGTCTATGTTGATGATATCATATTTGGATCAACTAATGGCACTTTGTGCAAAGAGTTTTCTGACCTAATGCAGAAGGAGTTCCAAATGAGCATGATGGGAGAACTTAAGTTCTTCCTGGGAATTTAGATTCATCAAGGTAAATCAGACCTGATGTAACACCCCGAGTTTAAAACAAAGCGCGAGTGTATTTTTTTTTTTAAAACGAATACATAAATAAAAGAGTTTTCAGAATTACGTTTCAAGGAAATTAAAATCAATTCAAATTAAATATCATTCGACTTCGTAATCAAAAATAGTAAGGTAATTAGAACAACAACATCACCATTAAATTGAATGAGATATTTGGGAGAAATTGATCTTTATAATATGCTAAAATAAAGATACATCAAACTGGATTCTCAATCCACCAAAATATTCATCAGAGTGCGGAAAAGTTTTACAATAATTCCCAAAATAAATATTTACAACCACTGAGCTCAAAATCCTATACATAAGTCTACTCTGATCATACACTAAGCTATGGTAGTACGGTCTCCACCGCCTCATCCACAAGTCTTATCTTCACCCAGCTACTCATCCCTTTACGTAGCCCACAAAGTAGATTCAGGAAAATTAACGACGTTCCCTGTCGTTAGTGTGACCATCGGGGGTACGGGTTTGAATCTCATATGAGGGCAAAGCCCAATTTTCCACAATAATTGTAAAGGGTCACCGACCGAAATTAACATATACTACATAGCATTTATATAAGCAATATCAAACATATTCATGTCACATCATAAAACACTGATGATAATTAAGGATGCTCAATTTTGAAATACATGACATTCGTACTTTTCAAAACAGCAAGCAAATAAATATGAAAATTATGTTGTAAGTACAAACATCAAATTAGCAATCACCCCAATTCATCAGAAATTCCAGAATCTATAAAGTACTTACACACACAATTTTCAAACATCACATATACCCAAAACGTGACCCACCGGTCAATCACCCAATGCAATATGTATATGCTCATGTATACAATTTTCTTGGAATTACCAAGGTGCAGTCGCTCAACAGACCAACACAATTTAACGGCCCTCAAGACCAGGGTGCAATCGCTCAATAGATCAGCACCAGTGCAGACGCTCAACAGTCCAGCACTCGTGCAGTCGCTCAACATACCAGCACGTTTGACATAAACCAAGGTACAATCGCTCAATAGATCAGTACCTAGTGCAGTCGCTCAACAGACCAGAACTCGTGCAATCGCTCAACAGATCAGCACGTGGCTGCGCATTTCAGGGTACAGACGCTCAACAGTCCAGTACCAGTGCAGTCGCTCAACAGACCAGCACTTATATACTAAGGTACAATCGCTCAACAGATCAGTACCTAGTGCAGACGCTCAACAGTCCAACACTCTTGCAATCGCTCAACAGATCAGCACGTGGTTGCGCATTACTCTGTGGCCCATCGCGGGTACCACTTGACTATGCAATGCATGAATATGCAGTGTTTCACTTCTCTGGAAACAGTATGCAAAATCAGGAAATTCATGCCTTTCAATCATATTTAAAATAACTCAGCACAGTCAAAATTATCATCATCACAAACATGACCAAACAGCCAAGTAATCATCAACATTTGAAATGTTTTCCCAACCTCTTGAAAATTTCAAACACAGTGTTAAAAACTGAATTTTCTGGAATTTACGAATCTGTATTCGAATACAGCTTCTCTGTATTCGAATACATAAGCCAAAAACAGAACCAGAATGATCAGCCTCAGAACATCAGAAACCGAACCAGAATGAGGATCATCAGAAGCAAAACAGAATGATTCAAACCAGAATCATCAGAAGCAAAAACAACAAAATGATTCATGCCAGAATCATTAGAAGCAGAAACAACAACATGATTCATACCAGAATCATCAGAAACAACACAGAATGATTCATCCATAATCATCAGAAACAACACAGAATGATGTTGGAACCAAGTTGGTTCTAAATAATCTGGATTTTGATGTGTACAAATACTATCTTATTTTGATGGAATCTTATTTTGAACTTGAATTACTACAGTAAAAACCATCAGAAGATGAATGTATCAGAGGATACATTCTGAATTTACAGAAGATGCATTTCTGGAATTATCAGAAGATAAACCAGAATGTCCAAAACCGACCAGAAGATAACTTTAAAGGCTTATATCAAAAAGAAACAAAATTAGAAGAACATCTGGAAAACACCAGAGGGAAGCCTACCATAATATGAATTGCTCCAAACAAGAATGATTCAAATATCAGAAGCAATCAAGAAGTTATACTGATCGGAACATAGCTTGGCAGTGTAATTTCAACACAGTCCAGACTTGTCCAGAAGTGACCAGAAGATATCTTTGATGGACTATATCAGAGGGAATAAATATCAGAAGATTCTTTGGACCATACTAATGTGAAGCCTGCCATGTGGAGAGTTGTTCCAGGCCATAAGTTGTCAAAAGCAAGAAGTAATCCAGAAGATAATTTGACCAGAACATGGCATGACAGTCGAATTTTGAATAACCCAGACTTCGCCCAGACTTCATCTAGAATTGATCAGAAGAAACACAGAATGATTCATGCTAGAATCACCAGAAGCAGAAAACATGATGATTATCAAAATCATCAGAAGCAGAAAACATGATTATTATCAGAATCATCAGAAGCAAAACAGAATCAGAATCAGAAAACAGAACCAGAATCATAATGATTAATATCAGAATCAGAAAACAGAAATCCTTCCTCTGTATTCGATTACAGGGGCTTGTAGTCGAATACAAGTTTGAAAACTTGAGTAAAGCAGAAGTTTGACAGGTTGTATTCAAATACACTCATGTTGTATTCGAATACACCTTCGAAAACAGTAAACTTTTCCTAAGACTTCAAACATTTCAAACTGTTTTCTTTTGAAAAACCAACCTAACACCAGAATCATAATTACCCCTCTTTAGAAACCTCAAAACTCAGAACATTTTCATTAAACAACAACAACAGATTTTTCAGAAATAACACTTCCACCATTTTAAATCCCTTTTCTTTGAAACGATCATCAACACCAGAAGGTCAATCACAAAACAGTCCAACACAAAACACTCATGCAATTGGATCATCTCCAAAACAACAAACAAACATCATCCACACAACAACATAATAATTTCCTTCACTGCAACAGCAGGAACATCAAAAATAGTTTGATTTCCAAACATAACATAACGTTTTTCACAAAACATAATCCAATAATCATTCCTCACACATGCATTTACAGCCCTAAATGCAATCTAGAAAGTGGAAGGTGCCCTTACCTTAGTTACGTTCCCTTAACTCGTACGCTTCTGCGACAAAAGTCGACGATACTCCCGTTTCGCGTTCGCCGATACGAAAGTTAGTTCTTTAGCTCCGTAACGATCAGAGGAATAACTTTCGTACTCGAAACTTTCTGATTCGACACTCAGATTTTCCAGAAAGATGACTTTTGAGTAAACTGTTTTTCTTCACCAACACTCAGAAATATCAAAAGAAGAAGAAAATGACAAAGTAGAACTGGCGCGTAGAGGAAAGAAGAAAGAGCTTCTCACTTAAATATCTACATAAATGCAAACTGACACAGTCAGAGGAGAGAAGAATTTGTTTCTTTCTTAATAAATATCTACGCCACCTCACCCAACACTTGTATTAAAATATCTTTTGATCCTCCAGCACTTAACCCGTTTCCGTCGAAATTAGCAGAGAATGTCTTAAGTAACGGCCCGATAATTTAATTACTCGAAATTAAATTAATTCATCCATTATCCAATAATTTTAATTCCACCTCCAAAACAAATATATATATATATATATATTTATATGTTTACACAAAACATACATATATTGAATATTTTACAAATATTCCCAAATACACTTAAAATTAAATCTGAATTTAATTTTAAATTTAAGGGTCTTACACCTGACATCTTCACCAAAGCATTACCAGAAGATAGGTTCGAATTCATTAAGAAGCATCTCAGAATTACCTCCATGTCTGACTAGTTCAAGTAGTCATCTTAGAAGTTTTTAAAATTTCTTGCAATTTTATTTTATGTCTTTTAATTTTAGTTTTTACTTTTTGTAATTTGTAAAGAGAAAAACAAAAAATACAAAAATAGTAGGACCACTTTTTGGCTGATGACATAAAGGGGGAGAAAGAGAGAGAGACAAAAAGAAAGGAGAGAGAAAAAGAAAGAGTGAAATCAGAAGGAGTTGAAAAGGAGAGGAATCAGGGAGAGAGAAAAAGAAAGAGTGAAATCAGAAGGAGTTGAAAAGGAGAGGAAATGTGAAGAGAGAAAAAGAAAGAGAGAATAAAGAAAGAGTTGAAAAGGAGAGGAGAAGAGAAGAAAAGAAAGAGTGAACAAAGAAGGTGTTGAAAAGGAGAGTATCAGACTTAGGGGGAGAGATTGGTCTGAGGGGGAGTAATTCAAAGTCTTCGAGTCATAGGTTAGCAAAATAAGTTAAGGTTTTGTCATCATCAAAAAGGGGGAGATTGTTGGAACCAAGTTGGTTCTAAGTACTTGAGATTTTGATGCTTACAAATGTACTCAATGTAAACTTATATTGTACTTTGAATTATTAAGTTAAATGCCCTAGAAACTGAAGGAAACAATAGCAGAGATCAAAGGGTTCCAGAAAAATGAATTCTGGAATGACCAAAAGATACTGCAGGAATGTCAAAACATCACCAGAAGATATATTTGATGGCCCATATCAGAAGGAATAAATTTCAAAATGAAACATGGATCATATCATTGGAAAGCCTGCCAGAAGGAGAGTTGATCAAGACAAACAGGAATCAAATATCAATTTTATTCCAGAAGTTATTCTGACTAGAAGATGGCCTGGCAGTGAAAAATTACATAGCCCAGACTTGTTGTAGACTTGACCAGAAGGTATGTTTATGAGTCCAGAACAAGAGGATCAATCCAGATTTGGCCCAGACCATAAGATGGCATAATTCAGGGCATGGAACTAAGTCCAGAACAAAAGAAATGAGTTCCAGAATCAACCCAGACCTGGTCCAAAATCAAAGGTAAAATGTCCATACTGAAATATTTTTTGATCAAGTTTATTTCAGTTTGTTCCAGACCAAATTCCAGAATCTGTCCAGATCAGAGTAAAGACTTGCAGGTCAATGGTTCAGAAATAATTTTTTGAGTCCAGTGATGGTCCAGATCAGAAAATCAGACCATGGCCCAGTGTTGGCCAAAATCAGAGGGACAGAATGTGCAAGACCAGAAATGGCCGAATCCAAGAGAATTCAAAATAACAGGCGCGCTTCCAGGCTGGCCGAAATCAGAAGATCAGAGGGTCAGGAAGTGTGGTCCAGGGATGGCCGAATTCAAAGGATCACTGCATATCATTTAGCTTGTACCAGATGTGGACTAGCGCTCAAAATTCTGATGGTCCAGAATTGATAAACGATGGAGATTGCAAGTTATTTTAATTAAAGTGGTAAAAAGATTGGTTATAAAAATAAAGTGGAGTAGCATGGAAGTCAGGAGCATTGGCGGGAACAACCAACAGATTTAATTGGCCAGTTATTTTGAAAGAAAATCTGAACATATGTTTTTTATTTAAATAAAGCCCAATTGGTCAACTTATTTTTGGAAGAGAATCCAGCAAGATTCAGCTCAAATTTGATCATGGATGAAACCCTAATTTTCATCTATAAAAGGAGGCTCAAGGCAGAATACTAATAATCAAAAATCACAAAAGGGTCATACACTTCAAAAGCAAACACTCTCAAATTTTCATATAAGTCAATTGTTGAGTCTCAGTTTTTAAAGCCAGTACTCTTGTTGTTTTCGTTCCACTGTGTCAAATCTAAGTTGTTGAAGTAGAGTCTACAAGCTGTGGGAGTCAGTAGAGGTAGCAAGTTACTTGGCAATTAGATTCATAGTGTTGTGATTTCTTCTACAATCTGGGGTGTCAGATTGGCTGAAGAACAGGAGTTGTTTTTCCTCAAAGAAGTCTAGGATTGTTAGACTATTTGAGAAGACTGACTTGGAGGGTCAGTAGCAAGGTTGTAATTCAAGATTGAATTAGTGAAATCCTTCAAGGCGAAGGGACTGGACGTAGCCTCGTTAACGGTGAACCAGTATAAAATCTGTGAGTTTTTATTTTTATTTTTGTCCGCTGCTAACTCTGTTTTAATTATACATCAAGTTTTGTTTTGAAAGTATTAAAACAGGAAAAGATTCAAGTTAAGTCAAACACAATTCAAACCCCCGTTCTCGTGTTTGTACCTTCAATCATCACTTGCAGAAATCAGAGGAAGAATCAGAGGGAGAAATCACACCCATAAATCAGAGGCAGAATCTTAAAACCCAACAACAACATCAGTTTACAAAAAACAAGATGTTAATTACTTGTGAATCAGTTTGGGAAATACAGAAGGGTATAATTGGTATTTTCGAATTTTGTAAAATGTGCAAAAAATGCAAAAACTTCCTTCAGGAGGTCTCTTCCTGGGGAAGAGACCTCTCACTAGGGCAAAAAAACATTTGCTTCAGGAGGTCTCTCCCTGGGGAAGAGACCTCCTGAAGGTTCTAAAAAGTAGGGCAATTCCATATATGTTTTTAAAAGTGGGGCATTTTGGTATTAAAATTTCAAAAAGAGGATATATAGATAAAAAATTCACAATACTTGTACTTCACTACATACAATATATGTTTTTTTTAAATAAAAGAGTAGAATATGTTTTTATTCTTATAAAACTTCAACTTTTTGATTTTGGTCTCTATACATAAAAAATAAAACTTTTAATTTTATAAAATTATTATGCATGTACTTGTAGTATCTCTTATTAAAATTATATATTTTTTGAATGAATTTTTTTAAATTTATTTACATCTTTATAAATGGGAAATGTTTATTGTTACTAGATATATTTGCAAGAAAAAATAGAATAATATGTAACATTATCTAACACTTATAAATTATAACTCTCTTATGTAAAATACCACAATTGTTTCGTCCAAAGATATATTTTTATGCCTTCTTCCCTTTCTTGTGCAAATCACTTTTACCAAATAGCACTACTCATAAAAATCCGTTCTTAAAAGACGAATTCAAAATTTGACGTCTAAGTCTATATATTTATTAATGTAATCTTGACCTTTTTACATATAAAAAAATTTTATTTAATTCATTTAAATTTTAAATTTTAAATTTTTTGTATGAATTTTTTATAATATTTTAAATTTGTTTGCAAAAAATCATTTAAATTTTTTTAAGTTGAAGTATAATTAAATTATATGTTTCATTTTACCAGAAATTAAAATTGTTTAGTGGATAATTTTGTAAGAATTAAAAATAACTTTTTTATAAAGACAAATTCAAATGTTGAATAAATATATAAAAATATAAGTAACCCAAATAAAAAACTAGATATTAATTCATTTGTTCAGTTAAGTTTGCAAAATAAATATGTATTTTGGAATAAAACATGTAAAATTTAATTTTTTCTTTCTATGATGTCGAAATTTTCCTTCACATACTCTATGTTGTTTCTCTATTTTCAGTTATGTATCTTTATCTAATATATATTTTTAGAGTTTAATACATATACATGATTGCTGTAAATACTGACACTGAATAAAAATTTCCAATATACTCACGTAATTCATCCTATTTAGTAATCATTTACTCTAAGATGGAAAAAAAATATAATATATATATTATATGTTTAGCAAATGTCCTAATAACGATGAGTATGATTAAATGGGTCGATTTGACATAGTTCAACAAAGAACCAAGGCGGAGCTTCTTTTTCCACTCCCCACACACTTCTATAATATATATATATATATATATAATAAAAACAGATACAACTTTCGTATATATACTTCTTGTCAAAAATATAATATTTTTGTCTTCTCAATGTGTATTTCTAGATATGATAGTAATTTTTACAAATATAAAAAGAGTTAAAAGTAACTCTCTAATAAAGTGATTAGATTCCAAGTTTGGACATCACGAGACAACAAAACTGAATAGAGAAATTAGGTAACATTGCAAGACATAAAAAGTTGTTAGAATAGGTAATGGAACAAAGAGAGGGAGGAGGAAATGGAGGTTATTTGACATATCTTGTGAGGGGAATTTTTAAAATATATTTTTTATTTTTTAATAGTTATATTAATATAATAAAATTAAATAATTTAATATATCATTTAATCAGGTGGTTGCAATATAATGGTTTAATTCAAATCAATGCATATGTTAAGTTATCAAATGTTACTATTTCTATAAAAAGATATACTTAAGAGGTAAAAAAATTTCATGTTACATGAATCAAAATTTCTGTCAAAAATATTTGAGTCATTTCTTTTTTTATCTAGTGCAGGAGAGTAAATGAAATAATTTTATTTTGTAAACATAATGTAACGCCCCAGATTTTTTGATCCAAAACGTTACTTAAAAATACTTTTACAAAAATTTACGAAAACTATTTTTTTGGTAAAAATATCTAACATTTATGCTTTTAAAATAATTAGTAACAATTACATTTATTTAATATTATTAAAAAGTGTTTATTCAAAGCTAAAACAAAAAAAAACGCTTATTAAAGTTTGGTGACAAGGATTTAAAAATAGACATAGAAAATTGTCTTGAAATACCCTATTTTTACCCCACGTTCGCCGCACGTTAATACTCATCAACTACAACATGCTTGATGTGAATATACAATTCACTTCAAAAATTCCAAAGTATCATGTAGGAGATTCGCCGATTAACCCGTTTGCATCCAATATATATAGATTGGTGGGGGAGAATCGAACTTAAAGTTTAGTGTGATACACACATTTTGGAATTTATTTATGCAACAATCATTCGTCATCATTAATTTCATCTTCTTCTTGTTCAACATTTGCAGTATACCCCTAACAAAAAGATTCATTATCTTATATTAGATAGAGAGAATCATTTATTCTCTTAAGAGCATTAGTTTTCGGATAACAGGGTCATATTCTACCGTACTGATTTGTCAATCAACAATGCATATTGTGTTACTTATCTTAAATTGTGGTTTCTATATCACAAGGCACTCAATAGTCACATTCTCATACAATCAATTTAAAAGTTTCCTCCATGAGATACTTAGATCCAATAAAATAACTCATTTCTTTGAGAGGATAGTAACATTGCAACTAAAGTAACACAAGATGGCAGAAAATGAACATGATATCAACAAGTGAAAACTTAAATTAGGTTGCATTATGGGTTTCAATAAATACACATTCAAGAATTGCAGTATACATACTCCCACAATCTCATATATTTGAATTGCAATATGCTGCAATTCGGAGGACACATTGTTTCACGCAATACTTTATCTCATATGTTGATTTCAAATCAGACAATTCATATCACAGTCAATCTAAATCAGAAAGCTAAGAATTACCATAGAGAATTCAATACTCATATTTTTGTCGTTTAACTAATATGTCCATATTATAATCGTAGTTAGGTAGAAAGACTAATTCACGTAACGTTGATTGAAATAATAAATAAAGAGAATTCTTGAAAATATGCAAGTGACATAATTTGCAACAAAATAGATGTAGTGCAGGAGTAACTTTTTAAATCAGATAAATACATTCGTCTGCATAAATTCATCTGCAATAACATAATCTTATTGTGATAATCTCATACTTACATTACATTGAATAGAATATGCAAATATCTATGCAATAATAGAAGTAAGCTTTCTAAAAACCTTGTTAGACACATAACGGAAAAGAAAGAAAAAAAGGATCATTTGCTTTGTTTAAATAATATTTTAAAATTTTCTACTTTTTCTATTAGTAGCAAGTTAAAGTTCAATCATACTAAAAACTCTTATATCAACCTGAAGCAAACATCTTTAGAGCTAGACCTCAACATCAACACCAGTAGGAAATATGCAGTTAGAACTATGCAGTGGAGGAGTAGCTTTTCAAATCAGTTAAATAAATACATAATTTGGAAGAACCGGTTCGGGTTTGGTGATTATAACTAAAACAGAGGTAGTAACAATCAAGTTTAAGTAATCAGAGGCAGTAGTAAAGTAAAGAGTGCAGAAGTAAAGTGATACAAGAAAATCTATTCTAGTTCACCACTAACTTGGTAGCTACATTCAGTCCCTTCACTTAGAAGGATTTAACCACTAATTCAAATCCTTGAATTACACAGCACCTTACCCTATAAGTCAAGTCTTCTCAACACAACCTGAAAATCATAGATTGATTGAGGAACACTAAAGCCACTGTCGGGCTGAGTTACACAAGTTTGGAACGGATTGTATTTTACTTCTACTAAACAAATTGTTACAATTGATTTCTCACACTAAAACACTTACAAAATATTTCTTTGAGTAAATGCTTCTCTAGAACTTAAACATTTGAACTTTGAATATTTAGGAAATTTGAGCTCTCAAATTTTTTTCTATATTGTATGGATTTTTGAGTTTATGAGTTTGTGCTTTCTTCTTCATTCTTGAATATCTATTTGTAGATAGATTAAGGCTTCACCTTTGTTCTTAAAATACATGCATCACATGTCATTAATTAATAAAAGTAAGACTAATGTCACCTCGTCCATAAACTATGTAATACTTTTGAGGAGGAAGGATGTGTTTTACTGCTAAATAAATGTCATCAATAACCTATTACTTGACTTATCGAGCACAATTTAAAGATTAAAATGTCCAATAGTTTTATTTCTATCTATCCCATTAAGTAAAAAAAAATTAAAAAAACACTTTATTGTCTTTTTTAAAAGTTAACCATTATTAATTACTACTCGTCATAGAGTAACAGAAATAGTAGTAAGAGATACAATAGAAATTCATACAACATCAACAAAAGAGAATAATAGTTGTGGAACAGGAGAGAAATGTAGGGTAGCATTTGCATACATTAATAATGTAATAGTTATGTTTCTCTCAAAGTGATAATTTGAGAAAAAATAGTGAAGTTAAACTACTTGAAAGTTAATTGGTTTAACCTTTCTAATATATTATTTTATTTAATAATGTATAAGCCCATGATTGGATATGTCGTTTCATTGCCACATCAATAGCAAACAGAGTTATTTGACTTTGGTGCTTATATGATTCACGTGATCCATAATCCCATTTAGTAATCATTTACTCTAGGATGGTTAAGAAAAAGTATAATCACAAGTTTAAATATTTTGTCATGATGATTTTATTTTATCTTTTTTCTAAGCTTGTATTTTTATGAATAGCTTGTGATTATACCTTAATATGACAATTGAGGATGCAAATGTCCTAATAAGGGTGTGTATGATCAAATGCACCTGTATGACATAGTTCAACAAAGAACCAACAAGGGGGAGCTTTATTTTTCACTCATCCACACACTTCTAACATACACATCTAAAAAGAAAGAAAGAAAGAAAAAAAAGACAGTTTTCTTGTCTTCCCAATGTCTAGATTTGAATAGGGTTGTAATTTTTAGAAACATAAAATGAGTTAAATGTAACTCTCCAAACAAAGTGATAGGACTCCATGTTTGCATGACAAGGCAATTTGTTAGAATAGGCAATGAATAAGGAAAGTGAGGAGGATATGGAGGTTATTCAACATCTTTTCTCATACAAACCTTTTGCATAGATAGAGAGAGTCTTTTTGTATTAGCTTCTGAATTACAGGGGTCATATTCTATAATACTGATTTTTTAATCTACAATGCATATTGTTTTACTTGTCTTTAATTTAGGCTGCTATCCCAAGACACTCCACAATCACATTCTCATACAATCAATTTAGAAGTTTCCTTCATGAGATGCATATACCCAGTAAAATAACTCATTTCTTTGAAAGGATAGTACCATTGCAACAAAAATTACACAAAAGATGACAGAAAACGAACATGATATCAACAATAGCAAGTGAAAACTTCAATTAGGTTGTATTATGGGTTTCAATAAATACACATTCAAGAATTGCATTATACACACTCCTACTATCTCATATTTGGATCACAACAAAACACACTCCTACTATCTCATATTTGGATCACAACAAACTGAAATTTGGAGGACCCGCAGTTTCATGCAATACTTCATCTCATTCTCTGTTTTTATATCGAACAGTTCACATATAATAGTCAATTTTACTGCATGAAACAATCTCAGTTGTCGATCTAAATCGAACGACTGAGAGCATTACAACCGAGAATATAATTCCTATATACTGGTCATTTAACTAATATGCCCATATTATAGTAGTAATTAGGTAGAAAGACTAACTCACGCAACATAGATTGAGATAAAAAATAAATAAGAGAATTATTGAAAAAATACAAGTGACAAAATTTAATACATAAAATGTGCAGTAGAGGAGTAGCTTTTCAAATCAGTTAAATAAATTCATCTGCATAATTTGGAAGAATGACATAATCTTGTTGTGAGAATCTCAAACTTACATTACATTGAATAAAATATCCAAATATCTATGCAACAACAGCTGTAAACTTTCTAAAACACCTTGTTAAACACAAAATGAAAAAGCAAACAAAAGGATCATTTGTATTGTTCAAAGAAACAATATTTGAAAATCTTCAACTCTTGCTATTAGTAGCAAGTTGAAGTTAACTCATACTCAAAATGCTTATATTAACCTAAAGCAAACACCTTCAGAGCTTAACCTCAACATCAACACCAGTAGGAAGATCAAGTTGCATAAGAGAATCTATTGTTTGAGCTGTAGGATATAGAATATCAATGAGACGCTGATGAATTCTGACTTCGAAATGGAATCGAGCGTCTTTGTGTACGTGTGGAGATTTAAGTAGGTAGTGAATTCGCTTCTTGGTTGGTAAAGGTACAGGACCCATTGTTTTGGCATTAGTAGTTCTTGCTGCGTCTAATATCTGCTTGCAGGAATCCTCTATCAAGTTTGCCCAGTAAGATCTAAGCTTGATTCGGATTTTCTACTTCGGTGCCATCTAAAGATAATATGATAAGCATGTCATGAATTGTTATTCTAATCTCTGTATACACACAAGAAAGTCAAACCAATGATTAAAATGATATCTGCAAGTCTCAAAACCTTAGGTTGTTTTTTCATCATTTCACCTTTACTTGAACACTAGAAAACTAATAGGTGATGCCAAATTCCATTTAAGTTAAATGCACATAGTAAGTATTAGAATTGCCATGTTACAACGTCCGCTCATCTTTTTCGATAACTAGGAATCGAACTCGGTACTCCAGGGTTTATAATACTCACACACACTGGACAAAATCAAAGTGGTAGATACCACCAATGCCTGCTAGTCTACAAAGAACTGTTGATGGAAATACCACCAATCCAACTGTAAAGAGCGATTGTACAGAGTAGGTAAGTTATAGATCAAAACAGTAAATTCTACTCCATAAAAATCATCAGTGAACTTATAAGTCTCATCATAAGTCTATTACTCCACACACTTTAAAGGAAGTTGGATGCAACTATATTTGATTTGTGTAATCTATTGTCAAATATTTTCATGTAACATTCTTTTCCGCCTTCTTTTACTACACTTAGGAGTCACAAAGTGTGATTGTATGAAGTATGTGTTTCAGAAGAACGAATGAGAGTGCTGATACAGCCAAACTAAATAAGGTGTGCATATAGAGTGAGTAAGGATTGTGTGAAGCATAAGAAGAATGAAAACAAAAAAAGAGAACAACCAATAAGGTTTAAAGGCCTAAAGAGTATGCGAATGACTTTGTGAAGCCCTTGTTTCAGCAAAATGATAACTAATTAGAGAAATGATAAAATGATGTGCAATAAGTAAAGCTCCTTAAGTTCCTTTTCATTAACAATGTAAGCTTCTATGAGCTCAAGTTTCTTGGATGAAAAATGTTGAAAAAAAAAACAAGAGAATAGTAATAAAAGATCACATCAATTCGTGCATGTGTTGCATGATTCAAAGCCATATATGATACATCACATCATATAATTAACTTCATAGCCAAATCAAGTTGAATGATTCAATTGTGTGATTAAAATCATTGGCTTGCTCAATCATATTGAATCACATACAAATCCCAAAACATGTGATCATGTAATTTAAAAAACCCTTCAAATTCATTCTTGAAACAGATTTTACACAAAACTATAGCAAAATTATCAAATATATGCATCATATGTTATTAATTAATAAAACTGAGACCAATATAACCTTGTCCAGAAACTGTCATACTTTTTACAAGGGAGCATACTTTTTACTACTAAGTAACCGGCTAGCATCAATAAACCTATTACCTAACTAACCAAACACAATTTACAAATTAAAATGTCCATTAGTTTTATTACTATCCGCAAAGCACTAAACATAGATACAAACACTAGAAATGACACGGGCAAGTAGAGACATGTAATAATTTTAAAAAATAGAAGTCGTTAAAAGTAACTACATGTATCCATGTTGTGTCAGCACTAGAAACACATTCAGTACTACATAGATTACTACTATATTCAATGACCATGCAAAATGCACATTTAGAATTTGACCACCACATATACCCCAAAAAAATATAATTATCAATCAACATACCATGTCTGCATCAGCCCCAATGCTAATCTTCGAAGTACTCGGAGTCTCCAAATCACCAACCTAAAACACCAAGACATTTCATCACTAAGAATACTAACTTAACAGAGTTCAAAACATTAAGAAAAAACACAGGTCAATCAAAACCATAACAATGCTAAAGCCAATTCAATTCACATTTACAAACAAACATATTAAACTCCAAAATTTCACAAAAGAATTTTCATTTTCCCCTTTCACTTTATCACCAAAAATTATGTGAATCCAACCCCCATTTTTTCCCATATGTTCAATTAATACATTTAATAAACATAATTAACCAGGGACGCTATATAAACATGAAGAAAATGAAGAAAAAAGGGCAAAGAGGGAACTTCACAAAACTGAAAGGAACTGTTAAGAGACTCAACATCTTTGGTATCAGCGGAATTCAAAACTTCTGGAACAGCACAAACCACAGTTGACGAATGAAGAGGTTTTGTTGGGTTTGTAAGCCTCAAAGTGTTGCCGGAGAGAAAGGATAAAGATTGGAACTTTGGCTTGGAAGATAATGAAGTGAAAGAATTGGAGAGAGAAAGTGAAGGAACAAATGTTGATGAGAGAGAAGAAACCGCCATTGAAACTTCACTCTGAACTGAAAGAAAGATTGCTTTGTGTGAATAAGAATTATCCGATGTTTTATTTAATTTTATATTTTTCTTTCTTTTATTTGTTTTTTATTTTGTTTTTTATTTTTGTTTTACAAGGTTGGAGCCCAAGACCTAAAGTGATTTCAGTTTTGTACATTGCTACTCCACTTTTTTTTCTTTTGCGAAAACTTTTCAGAAACAAAAAATTGTGTTAATTTTATTTATTAGAGATTTGAGACTTTTGAATTATAATTGTCTATATTTATTTATATAAATAATAAAAATATTATAAAAGATTATTTTCATAATATATTTTTATTAACTAACATTTTTTAAAATGTATTTTTATTAATTAACAATTCATACTTTTTCTTTAACGATAATTAACTTAGAAGATTTTTATTATAATAAAAAGAAGACACATTTTAAAAATAAAAATAAAAATACAAAATATTTTTATAAAATAAACAGAATTTAATGGTTAAAATATTTAAATGAATTAAGAGAATTTTCAAAATTAATTTTCAAAATGCTTTTGACATTATTTTATAAATTAATTTTTAGAATGCAATTTCGTTTTTAGAAAATAAATTTAATGAAAAAAATAGCATATATAATCAATATCTAAATTGTGGCACATGTGGTCACCAGGAATAGGTCTTAGTTATGTACAGTGACGCACAAGATTGGATAGGTTAAATTTTAAGTTTAATATTTTAAATTTAAAAATAAAATATGGATTTAAATTTTAACAGCTCAATACTCATTAAATAATTACGTGAGACAGTATTGCACACAATCCAAATACATTAAGAACAACTTTGCAAAAATAATCACAAAGCAAAACCCCTAGAATTGCACAAAGACGCCATTAAGTTCACGAAAAATAACACAAATCAGCACATTAACATGACCTGAAATTCCTAACGCCAATCTCATGTAAAAAAACAATATATACACACATAACATATAACATACCATATATAAACTTCAAATATATATAGTTTATAAAAAAAACATCAAGTACATGACCCATTTAAATTGTTTTTTTTTTTATGAAAATTATCATCTAGATGAGTGAACTGGTAAACTTGAATCCTTGTCACGACTTGTTTTTCGAGATGTCGGATCCAAAGGTAGAGGAGAATCGTCTGTTGGTCTCGAGCTTCTCACACCTTTCCACTTATTTTCAAGGCTTTCAGCAGATTCGCCGTTAACATCTTCGTGATCTGATTTATCACAAGATTGAGAACCACACCATATGTCATCCTGTGATCTCCTTTTTGCAGCCATCACAGCTGCTTGTGCTGGAGTAAGTGACTTCATTATAATACTATTGCCACCAATACAATTTGGTCCAGATGGAAGAAGAGATCCCAACTGTGATCTCTTTTCCGCAGCTTTGAGTGCAGTATTATGTAGAGATGAGAGTGGAGGTTGACGAGAATAACCACCCAAGCGCCTTCCTGGGAGGTCAAATCCCTCAGCAGAGTCAGTTATTATCCCCTTAGAATCAACTCTTCACATTCCTGTGCATGATTAGTGAAATGGATAGAGGAACAACAAATAAGCATATATAATCAATTACATGACCCATTTAAATTGTTTTTTTTATGAAAATTAACATCAAGTAGATGAGTGAACTGGTAAACTTGAATCCTTGTCACGACTTCTTTTTCGAGATGTCGGATCCAAAGGTAGAGTGGAATCGTCTGTTGGTCTCGAGCTTCCCACACCTTTCCACTTATTTTCAAGGTTTTCAGCAGATTCGACGTTAACATCTTCGTGATCTAATTTATCACAAGATTGAGAACCACACCATATGTCATCCTGTGATCTCCTTTCTGCAGCCATCACAGCTGCTTGTGCTGGAATAAGTGACTTCATTATAATACTATTGCCACCAATACAATTTGGTCCAGATGGAAGAAGAGATCCAAACTGTGATCTCTTTTCCGCAGCTTTGAGTGCAGTATTATGTAGAGATGAGAGTGGAGGTTGATGAGAATAACCACCCAAGCGCCTTCCTGGGAGGTCAAATCCCTCAGCGGAGTCAGTTATCCCCTTAGAAATCAACTCTTCACATTCCTGTGCATGATTAGTGAAATGGATAGAGGAACAAAAAATAAGCAAATCTAATAACATGCTATGAAAGGAAAACACAGTTTTCTACTTAATTTACAGCAGTAAACAATTATTTAGAACAATCATAAGTAATGGTAAAACAATGGTATCACTTTTCAACGGTTATTCTACTGAAAATTGTCCAATGGTAAAATATTTCTCCACTAAACTAAATCGAACTACTCAAAATACAATGTGAAATTTTGAGGGTTTTGTAAATTGCAAGGAAAATAAAATTCTATCCACATGCTATTTTAGTGTCTTTAATTTGTTTTATTTGTAATTATTTAGGATTCTTAGCTAATAAAAAATGTTTAAAGAGCAACAGCGCTACGTGTCAACTACAATCAACAATCTGAGAACCGCTCAGTATGTTATATGTTGATCATAACCTTGTTAATCAAATTCATGGCTATAATATTTCAATGAATCAAGAAAATGATAAAATTGTTGAGACCTATACCAGAAAAGTAGTGAATAAAAAATGCAATAGAAAAAACCAAATATGACAAATAAAACCCACATACAATCCCCAAGGTAATTG
>JBBPBO010000001.1:76722709-76771352 GCA_037974295.1 Cicer cuneatum | reverse complement strand
GAAAGTGAGGAGGATATGGAGGTTATTCAACATCTTTTCTCATACAAACCTTTTGCATAGATAGAGAGAGTCTTTTTGTATTAGCTTCTGAATTACAGGGGTCATATTCTATAATACTGATTTTTTAATCTACAATGCATATTGTTTTACTTGTCTTTAATTTAGGCTGCTATCCCAAGACACTCCACAATCACATTCTCATACAATCAATTTAGAAGTTTCCTTCATGAGATGCATATACCCAGTAAAATAACTCATTTCTTTGAAAGGATAGTACCATTGCAACAAAAATTACACAAAAGATGACAGAAAACGAACATGATATCAACAATAGCAAGTGAAAACTTCAATTAGGTTGTATTATGGGTTTCAATAAATACACATTCAAGAATTGCATTATACACACTCCTACTATCTCATATTTGGATCACAACAAAACACACTCCTACTATCTCATATTTGGATCACAACAAACTGAAATTTGGAGGACCCGCAGTTTCATGCAATACTTCATCTCATTCTCTGTTTTTATATCGAACAGTTCACATATAATAGTCAATTTTACTGCATGAAACAATCTCAGTTGTCGATCTAAATCGAACGACTGAGAGCATTACAACCGAGAATATAATTCCTATATACTGGTCATTTAACTAATATGCCCATATTATAGTAGTAATTAGGTAGAAAGACTAACTCACGCAACATAGATTGAGATAAAAAATAAATAAGAGAATTATTGAAAAAATACAAGTGACAAAATTTAATACATAAAATGTGCAGTAGAGGAGTAGCTTTTCAAATCAGTTAAATAAATTCATCTGCATAATTTGGAAGAATGACATAATCTTGTTGTGAGAATCTCAAACTTACATTACATTGAATAAAATATCCAAATATCTATGCAACAACAGCTGTAAACTTTCTAAAACACCTTGTTAAACACAAAATGAAAAAGCAAACAAAAGGATCATTTGTATTGTTCAAAGAAACAATATTTGAAAATCTTCAACTCTTGCTATTAGTAGCAAGTTGAAGTTAACTCATACTCAAAATGCTTATATTAACCTAAAGCAAACATCTTCAGAGCTTAACCTCAACATCAACACCAGTAGGAAGATCAAGTTGCATAAGAGAATCTATTGTTTGAGCTGTAGGATATAGAATATCAATGAGACGCTGATGAATTCTGACTTCGAAATGGAATCGAGCGTCTTTGTGTACGTGTGGAGATTTAAGTAGGTAGTGAATTCGCTTCTTGGTTGGTAAAGGTACAGGACCCATTGTTTTGGCATTAGTAGTTCTTGCTGCATCTAATATCTGCTTGCAGGAATCCTCTATCAAGTTTGCCCAGTAAGATCTAAGCTTGATTCGGATTTTCTACTTCGGTGCCATCTAAAGATAATATGATAAGCATGTCATGAATTGTTATTCTAATCTCTGTATACACACAAGAAAGTCAAACCAATGATTAAAATGATATCTGCAAGTCTCAAAACCTTAGGTTGTTTTTTCATCATTTCACCTTTACTTGAACACTAGAAAACTAATAGGTGATGCCAAATTCCATTTAAGTTAAATGCACATAGTAAGTATTAGAATTGCCATGTTACAACGTCCGCTCATCTTTTTCGATAACTAGGAATCGAACTCGGTACTCTAGGGTTTATAATACTCACACACACTGGACAAAATCAAAGTGGTAGATACCACCAATGCCTGCTAGTCTACAAAGAACTGTTGATGGAAATACCACCAATCCAACTGTAAAGAGCGATTGTACAGAGTAGGTAAGTTATAGATCAAAACAGTAAATTCTACTCCATAAAAATCATCAGTGAACTTATAAGTCTCATCATAAGTCTATTACTCCACACACTTTAAAGGAAGTTGGATGCAACTATATTTGATTTGTGTAATCTATTGTCAAATATTTTCATGTAACATTCTTTTCCGCCTTCTTTTACTACACTTAGGAGTCACAAAGTGTGATTGTATGAAGTATGTGTTTCAGAAGAACGAATGAGAGTGCTGATACAGCCAAACTAAATAAGGTGTGCATATAGAGTGAGTAAGGATTGTGTGAAGCATAAGAAGAATGAAAACAAAAAAAGAGAACAACCAATAAGGTTTAAAGGCCTAAAGAGTATGCGAATGACTTTGTGAAGCCCTTGTTTCAGCAAAATGATAACTAATTAGAGAAATGATAAAATGATGTGCAATAAGTAAAGCTCCTTAAGTTCCTTTTCATTAACAATGTAAGCTTCTATGAGCTCAAGTTTCTTGGATGAAAAATGTTGAAAAAAAAAACAAGAGAATAGTAATAAAAGATCACATCAATTCGTGCATGTGTTGCATGATTCAAAGCCATATATGATACATCACATCATATAATTAACTTCATAGCCAAATCAAGTTGAATGATTGAATTGTGTGATTAAAATCATTGGCTTGCTCAATCATATTGAATCACATACAAATCCCAAAACATGTGATCATGTAATTTAAAAAACCCTTCAAATTCATTCTTGAAACAGATTTTACACAAAACTATAGCAAAATTATCAAATATATGCATCATATGTTATTAATTAATAAAACTGAGACCAATATAACCTTGTCCAGAAACTGTCATACTTTTTACAAGGGAGCATACTTTTTACTACTAAGTAACCGGCTAGCATCAATAAACCTATTACCTAACTAACCAAACACAATTTACAAATTAAAATGTCCATTAGTTTTATTACTATCCGCAAAGCACTAAACATAGATACAAACACTAGAAATGACACGGGCAAGTAGAGACATGTAATAATTTTAAAAAATAGAAGTCGTTAAAAGTAACTACATGTATCCATGTTGTGTCAGCACTAGAAACACATTCAGTACTACATAGATTACTACTATATTCAATGACCATGCAAAATGCACATTTAGAATTTGACCACCACATATACCCCAAAAAAATATAATTATCAATCAACATACCATGTCTGCATCAGCCCCAATGCTAATCTTCGAAGTACTCGGAGTCTCCAAATCACCAACCTAAAACACCAAGACATTTCATCACTAAGAATACTAACTTAACAGAGTTCAAAACATTAAGAAAAAACACAGGTCAATCAAAACCATAACAATGCTAAAGCCAATTCAATTCACATTTACAAACAAACATATTAAACTCCAAAATTTCACAAAAGAATTTTCATTTTCCCCTTTCACTTTATCACCAAAAATTATGTGAATCCAACCCCCATTTTTTCCCATATTTTTCCCATATGTTCAATTAATACATTTAATAAACATAATTAACCAGGGACGCTATATAAACATGAAGAAAATGAAGAAAAAAGGGCAAAGAGGGAACTTCACAAACCTGAAAGGAACTGTTAAGAGACTCAACATCTTTGGTATCAGCGGAATTCAAAACTTCTGGAACAGCACAAACCACAGTTGACGAATGAAGAGGTTTTGTTGGGTTTGTAAGCCTCAAAGTGTTGCCGGAGAGAAAGGATAAAGATTGGAACTTTGGCTTGGAAGATAATGAAGTGAAAGAATTGGAGAGAGAAAGTGAAGGAACAAATGTTGATGAGAGAGAAGAAACCGCCATTGAAACTTCACTCTGAACTGAAAGAAAGATTGCTTTGTGTGAATAAGAATTATCCGATGTTTTATTTAATTTTATATTTTTCTTTCTTTTATTTGTTTTTTATTTTGTTTTTTATTTTTGTTTTACAAGGTTGGAGCCCAAGACCTAAAGTGATTTCAGTTTTGTACATTGCTACTCCACTTTTTTTTCTTTTGCGAAAACTTTTCAGAAACAAAAAATTGTGTTAATTTTATTTATTAGAGATTTGAGACTTTTGAATTATAATTGTCTATATTTATTTATATAAATAATAAAAATATTATAAAAGATTATTTTCATAATATATTTTTATTAACTAACATTTTTTAAAATGTATTTTTATTAATTAACAATTCATACTTTTTCTTTAACGATAATTAACTTAGAAGATTTTTATTATAATAAAAAGAAGACACATTTTAAAAATAAAAATAAAAATACAAAATATTTTTATAAAATAAACAGAATTTAATGGTTAAAATATTTAAATGAATTAAGAGAATTTTCAAAATTAATTTTCAAAATGCTTTTGACATTATTTTATAAATTAATTTTTAGAATGCAATTTCGTTTTTAGAAAATAAATTTAATGAAAAAAATAGCATATATAATCAATATCTAAATTGTGGCACATGTGGTCACCAGGAATAGGTCTTAGTTATGTACAGTGACGCACAAGATTGGATAGGTTAAATTTTAAGTTTAATATTTTAAATTTAAAAATAAAATATGGATTTAAATTTTAACAGCTCAATACTCATTAAATAATTACGTGAGACAGTATTGCACACAATCCAACTACATTAAGAACAACTTTGCAAAAATAATCACAAAGTAAAACCCCTAGAATTGCACAAAGACGCCATTAAGTTCACGAAAAATAACACAAATCAGCACATTAACATGACCTGAAATTCCTAACGCCAATCTCATGTAAAAAAACAATATATACACACATAACATATAACATACCATATATAAACTTCAAATATATATAGTTTATAAAAAAAACATCAAGTACATGACCCATTTAAATTGTTTTTTTTTTTATGAAAATTATCATCTAGATGAGTGAACTGGTAAACTTGAATCCTTGTCACGACTTGTTTTTCGAGATGTCGGATCCAAAGGTAGAGGAGAATCGTCTGTTGGTCTCGAGCTTCTCACACCTTTCCACTTATTTTCAAGGCTTTCAGCAGATTCGCCGTTAACATCTTCGTGATCTGATTTATCACAAGATTGAGAACCACACCATATGTCATCCTGTGATCTCCTTTTTGCAGCCATCACAGCTGCTTGTGCTGGAGTAAGTGACTTCATTATAATACTATTGCCACCAATACAATTTGGTCCAGATGGAAGAAGAGATCCCAACTGTGATCTCTTTTCCGCAGCTTTGAGTGCAGTATTATGTAGAGATGAGAGTGGAGGTTGACGAGAATAACCACCCAAGCGCCTTCCTGGGAGGTCAAATCCCTCAGCAGAGTCAGTTATTATCCCCTTAGAATCAACTCTTCACATTCCTGTGCATGATTAGTGAAATGGATAGAGGAACAACAAATAAGCATATATAATCAATTACATGACCCATTTAAATTGTTTTTTTTATGAAAATTAACATCAAGTAGATGAGTGAACTGGTAAACTTGAATCCTTGTCACGACTTCTTTTTCGAGATGTCGGATCCAAAGGTAGAGTGGAATCGTCTGTTGGTCTCGAGCTTCCCACACCTTTCCACTTATTTTCAAGGTTTTCAGCAGATTCGACGTTAACATCTTCGTGATCTAATTTATCACAAGATTGAGAACCACACCATATGTCATCCTGTGATCTCCTTTCTGCAGCCATCACAGCTGCTTGTGCTGGAATAAGTGACTTCATTATAATACTATTGCCACCAATACAATTTGGTCCAGATGGAAGAAGAGATCCAAACTGTGATCTCTTTTCCGCAGCTTTGAGTGCAGTATTATGTAGAGATGAGAGTGGAGGTTGATGAGAATAACCACCCAAGCGCCTTCCTGGGAGGTCAAATCCCTCAGCGGAGTCAGTTATCCCCTTAGAAATCAACTCTTCACATTCCTGTGCATGATTAGTGAAATGGATAGAGGAACAAAAAATAAGCAAATCTAATAACATGCTATGAAAGGAAAACACAGTTTTCTACTTAATTTACAGCAGTAAACAATTATTTAGAACAATCATAAGTAATGGTAAAACAATGGTATCACTTTTCAACGGTTATTCTACTGAAAATTGTCCAATGGTAAAATATTTCTCCACTAAACTAAATCGAACTACTCAAAATACAATGTGAAATTTTGAGGGTTTTGTAAATTGCAAGGAAAATAAAATTCTATCCACATGCTATTTTAGTGTCTTTAATTTGTTTTATTTGTAATTATTTAGGATTCTTAGCTAATAAAAAATGTTTAAAGAGCAACAGCGCTACGTGTCAACTACAATCAACAATCTGAGAACCGCTCAGTATGTTATATGTTGATCATAACCTTGTTAATCAAATTCATGGCTATAATATTTCAATGAATCAAGAAAATGATAAAATTGTTGAGACCTATACCAGAAAAGTAGTGAATAAAAAATGCAATAGAAAAAACCAAATATGACAAATAAAACCCACATACAATCCCCAAGGTAATTGTCTGAAGAACAAAAGGGTGAAAAAGTAGTTATCGCAGGTTTTGCAGTCTTTTCTTTAATAGAAAATTGGTGAGTCAAGTTGAGCATAAAAAACAAAATGAACAAGAACATTAAATAGCAAGAATATTGAGAATTTCAAATTCAAAATAGGGTGGCCAAGTTTACATACCAAAGTGAAATTTTAACAATAGTATAGATAAAATAAGGTATAAAAAAGCTCCAATTTTGAAGTTCATCCCTGCTATATGGAAAATAAAAAAAGGAAACAAAAAATAGATGGCTGTGCACAATTTCGTTTAGACCAAAGCCAAATTTATATATATTTACCCATAAAGCAAGTTACATAGTTCTATTAAGAGGCAAGGTTGGGGCCTGGGTGGACACGGGCTAAGCCATCAGAGTATCTCCATCGGTCACAGGCAGAGAATCGCTCCAACTTCATATTGTTTTCCAACGCGTAACATCTTTTAGCTGTTGCGAACCACACAATTCACATATAGGCGCCAATGACTGCATTAATTCAGCACCATTTGCATGCATTAGAAAAGGTGCAATATGTTACAAGACCAAAGGTAGTGTTAATTATATTCTTTAGAAGGAATAAAAGTCACATCACTATTTCAAGAACACAATAATAAACCCTCACTTAATATACTTTGTAACAACACAAAAATGAATATTAAAAAAAAAATATTGAGATGAATGATAGATGTATAGTTGAATGCTTACTTTATTTAACAAAGTGCACATGAGACACTCCCACATTGCAAGTTCTTCAGAATGAAGCGTTCTATTAACAACAGGTAGTGACTCAGATGAACATGATAAATTTGCAAAACTTGAACAACAGATAGTGACTCAGATGAACATGATAAATTTTCAAAACTTGATCCTGGTTGATAATTTGATTGAGAACGTGAAGCACTTTCTAATCCAAAACTTCTTTCTTGAGACCCAGTCTGATGTTCATTGAGACATTCACTTTTTGGTGTATCCATTGTCATATCAACAAATTTAGGGTTACTAGATGAGTGAACTAGTTGTTGGAACCAAGTTGGTTCTAAGTACTTAGGATTTTGATGCTTACAAATGTACTCAATGTAAACTTATTTTGTACTTTGAATTATTAAGTTAAATGCCCCAGAAACTGAAGGAAACAGAAGCAGAGATCAAAGGAAAAAGAATTCTGGAATTTCCAGAAGATGTTCCAGGATGTCAAAACATCACCAGAGGATATGTTTGGTGGCCCATAACAGAAGGAATAAAAATCATAATGAAACATGGATCATACCATTGGAAAGCCTGCCAGAATGAGAGTTGTTCCAGACAAACAGAAGTCGAATATCAATTTTATTCCAGAAGTTATTCTGACCAGAAGATGGCCTGGCAGTGAAAAAGTACACAGTCCAGACTTGTTCCAGACTTGACCAAAAGGTATGTTTATGAGTCCAGAACAAGAGGATCAATCCAGATTTGGCCAAGACCATAAGATAGCATGATTCAGGACATGGAACTAAGTCCAGACCAAAAGAAATGAGTTCCAGAATCAATCCAGACCTGGTCCAAAATTAAAGATCAAAATGTCCAGACTGAAATATTTTTTGTTCAAGTTAATTTCAGTTTGTTCCAGACCAAAGTCTAGAATCTGTCCAGATCAGAGTAAAAACTTCCAGATCAATGGTTCAGAAATAATTATTTGGTCCAGTGTGGGTCCAGATCAGAAAATTAGACCATGGCCCTGTGGAGGCCGAAATTAGAGGGACAGACTGTGCAGTCCAGCAAAGGCCGAAATCAGAGGATTACAGCATATCAATTCGGCTGGTCCAGTTGTGGAATATCGCATGAAGATCCAAGGGTGCAGATTTGATCATGAGGATTAAAGAATCTGAGAAAAACGTTCAAAACAGAATTGGAGAAAAAGGCTCAAAACAGAATCTGTGCAAAAGGCTTAAAACAAAATCTGAGCAAAAAAATAGATTAATCTAAATATATTGCAGAAGTAAAGCATCAGTGAAGTTCTAAAGTTCAACTATAAATAGAGACTTAATGCTGAAGAATAAATTTTTTGAAAAACACAAGAACTCAAGCTTCAATTCAAAGATATCTGAGAGTTCAAAAGAGAGAAACACAAATGAACAAGAGCAATATTTTCTAAGTGTTTTCGAGAGAGAAATACAGTGCAACAAACAGCTTTCCAGAAGCAACGTTGCAATGTTCTAAACCTTTATTATAGTGGTGTAGATTCCTTCTTCAATCTGGGGTTGTCAGATTGGTAGGAGAAGACTTAGCTGGTTTAGTTAAGGTGTTGTTGTTCCTCAAAAGTCTGGGGTTGTCAAGCTGTTTGAGAAGACTTTGCAGGTATAGTCAAGGTGTTGTTGTTCCTCAAAAGTCTGGGGTTGTCAGGCTATTTGGGAAGACTGACCTGAAGGGTCAGTGGTGTTGTAATTCAAAGGAGTTTGAATTAGTAAAAGGCCTTCTGGAGGAAGGAACTGGACGTAGCCTAGTTAACGGTGAACCAGTATAAATTGCTGTGTTATTATGTTATTATTATCCGCTGCTGAATCTGATTAATTATTTATCGAATAATTAAAATCAATATTTAATAAAACAGCAAAAGAAATTAAGTTTGACAAACACAATTCAACCCCCCCCTTCTCGTGCTTGCACCTTCACTGGTAAACTTGAATCCTTGTCACGACTTCTTTTTCGAGATGTCGGATCCAAAGGTAGAGTAGAATCGTCTGTTGGTCTCGAGCTTCCCACACCTTTCCACTTATTTTCAAGGTTTTCAGCAGATTCGCCGTTAACATCTTCGTGATCTGATTTATCACAAGATTGAGAACCACACCATATGTCATCCTGTGATCTCCTTTATGCAGCCATCACAGCTGCTTGTGCTGGAGTAAGTGACTTCATTATAATACTATTGCCACCAATACAATTTGGTCCAGATGGAAGAAGAGATCCCAATTGTGATCTCTTTTCCGCAGCTTTGAGTGCAGTATTATGTAGAGATGAGAGTGGGGGTTAACGAGAATAACCACCCAAGCGCCTTCCTGGGAGGTCAAATCCCTCAGCGGAGCCAGTTATCCCCTTAGAAATGAACTCTTCACATTCCTATGCATGATTAGTGAAATGGATAGAGGAACAATGTAACACCCCGAGTTTAAAACTTGGCGTGGGTGCATTTTTTTTTTAAATGAATAAATAATTAAAATGAGTTTTCCAAAATTAATATCAAGGGAATTAAAATAAAATCAGTTCATTTCAAAGGTTATCACCCAATCACTGTCAGAGTGCAGAATAATACAGCGGAAAAAGTAATACATGAATTCCCAAAATAAAATTACATTTCCCAAAACTCAAGACCCTATACAAAAGTCTAGACTGATCATGCACTAAGTTACAGTAGCACGGTCTCCACCGTATCCTCTATAAGTCTCGTCTTCAGCCAACCGTCCGTCCCTCTGCGTGTTCCACGTAGACTCCGTACGAAAAGATCAGGGGAAACTAACGACGCTTCCGTCGTTAGTGTATCCGTCGGTAGGACGGGTTCGGGTAACATCTGAGGGCAAAGCCCAAAGTCCACAAAATAATAGCAAGGGTCACCGACCGAAATTAACAAATAAGCACATAGCATATATCTCACAACAACACATATATTCATGGCATAATATATGACAATGATGAGGAAAATAATAATGCTCATTTGAAATTTAATGACATATATGCCTTGTCAAAACAGCAGCCAATTATTATGAAATATGTGGTAAGTACAAACAACACCTCAGCAAATCACAATCATTAAATCAGAAATTCAGATTCTGAACAGTACTCACACACATTCAATTTCCACTCATAATCATAATCCAATCGTGACCCACCGGTCAATCCCCCAATGCAATATGTATATGCTCATGTATACAATTTTCTTGGAATTACCAAGGTGCAGTCGCTCACAGACCAGCACACGTGCAGTCTCTCACAGACCAGCACGATTTATATATGTCAGACTTTAACGGCCCTTAAGACCAGGGTGCAATCTCTCACAGATCAGCACCAGTGCAGTTGCTCAACAGACCAGCACAATTTCACACATGGAATGGACCGTCTAATACACGCGGAACCATTCCGTAGCCCGGATAGAATAGACCGTCTAATACACGCGGAACTACTCTAAACCCGGATAGAACAGACCGTCTAATACACGCGGAACTATTCTATAACCATCATGGTCGCTACAATTACATGTATTAGCCTCTCACAGGCCAAATACACAGAAGTTATATCCTCGCAAGGATAGAATGGACCGTCTAATACACGCGGAACCACTCCGTAGTCCGAGTAGAATAGACCGTCTAATACACGCGGAACTACTCTGACCCCGGATAGAACAGACCGTCTAATACACGCGGAACTATTATATAACTCACGGTTACTACTTAACTTCGCGGCCCATCGCGGTCACCACCTGACTATGCAATGCATGAACTTGCAATGTTTTCTCTTCACTGAAAACAATATGCGACATCAATGAATTACATGCATTCCCATCATTTCTCAAAATACCTCAACACAACCAATTTTATTATCAATACAACGATGATTAAACATTCAAGTAATCATTATCACTTTACATTATCTCAAAATTCCATTATGAATTATCATAAGTCTTTCCTCAACTCTTTAAAATTCACAAAACAGTGTTTAAAACTGAGTTTTCTGGAAATACGAATCTGTATTCGAATACAGAAGCTGAAACTAGTGAAAATCTACAATTTTAACATTCTGTATTCGAATACAGCATGCCTGTAGTCGAATACAGAAGACAAAACCAGAATGATCAACATCAGATCATCAGAAAACAGAACCAGAATCAGAATGATTAACATCAGAACATTAGAAACAGAATTAGAATCAGAATCATCAACACCAGAACATCAGGAACAGAACTAGAATCAGAATCATCAACACCAGAACATCAGAAAACAGAACTAGAATAATCAACATCAGAAACAGAACCAGAATGATCAACATCAGAAACAGAATCAGAATGATCAACATCAGAAACAGAACCAGAATGATCAACATCAGAAACAGAACCAGAATGATCAACATCAGAAACAGAACCAGAAGGATCAACATGAGAAACAGAACCAGAATGATCAACATCAGAAACAGAACCAGAAGGATCAACATCAGAAACAGAGCCAGGATGATCAACATCAGACACAGAACTAGAAGGATCAACATCAGAAACAGAACCAGAATGATTCACACAAGAATCATCAGAAGCAAAACAGAATGATTATCAGAATCATCAGAAGCAAAACAGAATGATTCACACAAGAATCATCAGAAGCAACACAGAATGATTCACACGATAATCATCATAAGCAGAAACAACAGAATGATTCACCCAGAATCATCAGAAGCATCACAGAATGATTCACACCAGAATCATCAGAAGCAACACAGAATGATTCATTCAGAATCATCAGAAACAACACAGAGTGATGTTGGAACCAAGTTGGTTCTAAATAAACTGGATTTTGATGTGTACACATACACTTGATGGAATCTTATTTTGAACTTGAATTACTACGGTAAAAACCATCAGAAGTTGAATGTATCAGAGGATACATTCTGAATTTACAGAAGATGCATTTCTGGAATTATCAGAAGATAAACCAGAATGTCCAAAACCGACCAGAAGATAACTTTGGAGGCTTATATCAAACAGAAACAAAATCAGAAGAACATCTGGAAAATACCAGAGGGAAGCCTGCCATAATATGAATTGCTCCCAACAAGAATGATTCAAATATCAGAAGCAATCAAGAAGTTATACTGATCAGAACATAGTTGACAATCGAATTTTGAATAACCCAGACTTCGCCCAGACTTCATCCAGAATTGACTAGAAGAAGCACAGAATGGTTCATGCCAGAATCACCAGAAGCAGAAACAAAGAATGATTATCAGAATCATCAGAAGCAGGAAATAGGATGATGATCAGAATCATCAGAAGCAGGAAAACATGATGATTATCAGAATCATCAGAAGCAAGAAACAGGATGATGATCAGAATCATCAGAAGCAGAAAACATGATGATTATCTGAATCATCAGAAGCAGGAAATAGGATGATGATCAGAATCATCAGAAGCAGAAAACATGATGATTATCAGAATCATCAGAAGCAGGAAATAGGATGATGATTGTAACACCCGAGTTTAAAACACAACGCGGGTGCATTTTTTTTTTGAAATTAATAATTAAAAATGATTTTCCAGATTTTAATTCAAAAATAATTAAAATAAAGTTTTCGTGAAATAGTTCGTTGTAAATTAATCGACGAACGTAAACAAAATAAGTTCATCAAGATTATCACTTAGTACTTATCTTGGAAATTAGTTTTTAAACATTAATACATCCCAAAATATCATTGTCATAATACAATATCAGAGTACAAGGTTCAGCGGAAAATAGTATAGTATTTCCACAATAAGACAAATTACAATTTCAACCCAAAACCTAATACATTAAGTCTAACTGATCATGCGCTGAAGCTGCAGTAGCACGGATTCCCTCCGCATCCCACGCAAGTCTCCTCTGACTCTGCAGCTCGCTTCGACGTAACCTCCTCCTCCTCCTCGTACAGGGAAGGGTCAGTCTCCTCCGAAGTCAAGTCAATACACACTCGTGGCCGCTTCGGCGGTGCCGAAATCTCGTAGCAATCATCGGAAATCGTAGATGGACCCGGAATGTCAGTCGCTACTAGTCTCAGCTCTTCACGCTTCTCTACCGCATCAGACTCATGTATCTGTCTTCCAATCACAGGGTTGGGAGTCACCACCCCTATTGTGGCCTCCGTCTCAACCCTTTTAGCAGACTCCTCAGCGTCGTCGAAAACTCTGTGCGCCTCTAACACCAGGTGGGAAGGCACGGGAAAAACTATACCAGCGTGAGTGCGCTCTACAAAGTCTTCCACACCTTCAGTCCTACTAGTCCGCTCCAGCCACCCCATGTAAGTCGCTCTGCTTGAGATGGGGTCAAAGGCCCAAGCAGTGCGCGAGCAGCGATCAAGGAAATTCAATGACGTTTCCGTCGTTCGGGTACCCACGGCCGGCGTGGGTTTGGGAGGCATATGAGGGCAAAGCCCAAAGTCCACAATATAATAGCAAGGGGGTCAATTTTGGAGGAACTGCAAATTTTAACATTCTGTATTCGAATACAGAATGCCTGTAGTCGAATACAGGAGTTCAACCTTTGAAAAATTCAGCCTTTTCTCCCATGTCACTTAAAGGTTTTCAAACATCTTTCTCTCCTCTTTAAAAATCATTTCACAGCCTTCTTTTCAAATCATTTAAACCTTCTCAGAGTTTCTCTACACTTCAAAATTCACACGACAGTGATTAAAACTTATTTTTCTGGAAAACACGAATCTGTATTCGAATACAGCTTCCTTGTATTCGAATACAAAAGCTAAAAACTGGGTTTCTGGAAAAACTCGAATCTGTAGTCGAATACAGCATGTCTGTAGTCGACTACAGATGCGAATACAGTGTTAAAAATTTCACTTCTGTATTTGAATACGATATGGTCGTAGTCGAATACAGTTGCTTAGTCAGAAGCAAAAATCCTTCTTCTGTATTCGACTACAGGGGCTTGTAGTCAAATACAGGTTTTGAAAACTTAGGCAAAACAGAACTTGACAGGTTGTATTCGAATACACCTTTGAAAAACCAGTGAAATACTTCCTGAACATCAACACTTTTTCAAACTATTTCTTTAAAAATAACAATCAAACATCAAACAGATTCTGCACTTTTTCAAAACATTTCCCTCAATTAAAATCCCTTTTCCTTTAAAAACCATCAACACCACCAGAATCACACAAAACAACCATAATCAGAATCAACAATATCACCAGAATCACTCAACACAGAACAGAATCAGAGTCACCATTACCAAATCATTCAGATTTTCAAACCATCAGATCATCATTTAAACATTGCAGTTTCCTCACTCATCAGAACAAACGTGCAAGTATTGAGTTTTCTCAAAACACCAGAATGACATGCAAATACTCAGCTTCGTCAAACATCAGGATGACATGCAAGCACTCAGTTTTCTCAACAACAGAATGACATGTTAAGCATTTCAGAACAGCAAACCTCATCAAAATGCATTTTTGCATTTTAAGACTATTTTCAAAACAGTTTTATGACATGCATTTTAATCATCATTAAAATAACATGTAAACATTTTCCAGCTTTCACCCATAAATAAAACAGCATGTTTTATTAGAAAAACAGCCAGCAACCACCATATCAGATAAATCACATATCAACAAAATGCATTTTATTTCCAATGTCATTTTTGAAAACAGTCTTTCTCTTAAAACAGAACTGAAATAACACTCATTCATGGCCCTAATGCAGCTAAAAATGGAAGGTGCCCTTACCCTTGTAGCGTGCTCTGCTTCTGCTCAAGTCTGGGCGTCAAAAACAGTGAACTGCTCCCTGAGTTTGCTGCTGCAAAATTGGGCTCTTTGGCTTCGTAAAGAGGTGGGGATTAACTTTACTACTATGGGTTTTCTGGTTTGATGGTTGGAATTTCAGTTAATGGTGTTTGGAGGAATTTCCCTCTCTTCAATTTGAGTTCTGGAATGGTAGAACAGAGACAGAATGGGAGGGGAGATGGAGTTGGTACATGCAATATGGGCAGTAAGGAGGAAGGAATGGTGTTCTGCAATATAGGCTCTCTTGGTGCCACCTCACTTGCCACTTGTCTGATTTTCCAGCTTTTTAATTGTCTTGCAATTTAGCCACTAATCCTTACTTAATTGTCCAATTAATTTAATTATTTGAAATTAAATTAATTTAATTCTTCATCCAATAATTTTAATTCCTCTTCCAAAATAAATATTTATATATATATATTAACTTAAAACATACATATATTAAATATTTTACAAAAATTCCCAAAATGCCATTGCCATTAATTCCAAAATTAATATTTAAAATTAAGGGTCTTACAATACTACCCCCCTTAAATTAGTTTCGTCCTCGAAACTACATGTCTGTAAATAATTGAGGGTATTGTTCCTTCATTTTACTTTCCAATTCCCAAGTTGCGTCTCCAGTAGTCGGATTCCAAATCACTTTGACTAGTGGGACTTCCTTGTTTCTCAACTGCTTAATCTTCCTGTCTTCGATCCTCACCGGAAATACTTCAAAAGATAGGTTGTCTCTCAGCTGAATTGTATCAGGCTCGATCACATGTGACGGGTCTGCAATGTATTTCCTTAGCTGCGATACATGAAATACGTCGTGAATATTGGACAGTATTTGAGGTAACGCAATCCGATAGGCCAATGGTCCAATACGTGCAGTGATTTGGTATGGTCCAATAAATTTAGGAGTCAACTTCCTTGACTTAATAGCTCTGCCAACACCAGTTGTAGGCGTAACCCTAAAAAATACATGATCACCCTTCTCGAATTCCAGAGGTCTGCGACGCTTGTCCGCATAACTCTTCTGACGATCTTGCGAAACCTTCATCTTCTCTTGGATTTTCTTGATCTTCTCTGTGGTCTGTTCCACCATTTCTGGTCCGACAATCATACTTTCTCCGTCCATATACTAGCATAAGGGCGTTTGACACTTGCGTCCGTATAATGCTTCATAGGGCGCCATCCCAATGCTAGCGTGGAAACTGTTTTTGTAGGTGAACTCAATCAATGGCAGAACGTCATCCCAACTCCCTCTGTCATCCAACACGCATGCTCTTAAGAGATCCTCCAAGGACTGATTTGTCCTCTCTATTTGTCCATCTATTTGTGGATGGTAGGCTGAACTCAATTTCAGTTTTGTGCCCAAAGCTTCATGCAGTGCTCCCCAGAAATGAGACGTGAATTTTGGGTCACGGTCAGATACTATACTTGATGGAACGCCGTGTAACCTCACAATCTCAGCGATGTAGATTTCCGTCAGCTTATCTACCTTATAAGTGGTCCTTACCAGTAAGAAATGTGCGGACCTTGTCAAACGGTCCACTATTACCCAAATTGAATCATTCTTTTTCCTTGTCTTGGGCAGTCCTGTTATGAAATCCATGGAAATGCTGTCCCACTTCCATTCTGGTATGTCCAGATGTTGCAGCATTCCTGCAGGTCGCTGATGTTCCACCTTCGCTTTTTGGCAAGTCAAGCAAGCTGATACATATTCTGCTACATCTCTCTTCATCCCTGGCCACCAGAAGTTCTCCCTCAAGTCCTGATACATCTTGGTCGTTCCAGGATGAATACTTAACTTACTCTTATGGGCTTCTTCCAAGATCAATCTTCTCATCTCTGCAACTTCCGGTACACAAATTCTTCCATTACACCTCAGTATATTGTCCGTTCCAATCCTAAATTCAGCTGCCTGTCCTCGCTCTACCAGATTCCTCTTCTCTTGGATTAGTGCGTCATCTTGCAGGTTTGCAATTTCTTGAAGTAATCCACTCGAAATGGTTATCATCCCACACTTTAACACTCCTGGTGCAAACTTCACGTCCAAGTGTAGGTCTCTAAATGCTTCCCACAACTCTTGTTGTCTGGCCATTATCATTGAAGATATTGATACATTCTCCCGACTTAATGCATCAGCCACCACATTGGCCTTTCCAGGATGGTATTGCAATGAGAAGTCAAAATCCTTGAGAGTCTCCATCCATCTTCTCTGACGCATGTTCAATTCCTTCTAGTCGAACAGATACCTCAAGCTTTTATGATCGCTAAACACCGTGAATGTGCATCCATATAAGTAGTGTCTCCAGACTTTTAACGCAAACACTACAGCAGCAAGCTCTAAATCATGGGTAGGGTAGTTCCGTTCGTAAGTCTTCAACTGCCTTGAGGCATAAGCTACAGCTTTCTTGTGCTGCATCAAAACACATCCCAGACCTTGGTGAGATGCATCACAGTAAACTTCATATGGTTCCTCTGGCTATGGCAGAATTAACACTGGTGAGGTTGTCAATTTCTCCTTTAGCAACTGAAAACTCTCCTCCCACTTCTCTGTCCATGCAAACGGCTGATTCTTTCTGGTTAGTTGGGTCAGAGGAGCTACAATCTTAGTGAATCCTTCAATGAATCTTCTGTAGTACCCTGCTAATCCGACAAAACTTCTTATATCTGTGACAGTCTGAGGCTGTTTCCAGGCAAGAATTGTCTCAATCTTTGCTGGATCGACAGCGATTCCTTCTTTCGTTATCACATGTCCCAAGAAATTCACTTCCTTTATCCAAAAGTCGAACTTCGACAAATTGGCATACAGCTGCTTCTCACGTAAGACGTCAAGAACATGGCGTAGGTGCTCTTCGTGTTCTTCTTCATCCTTTGAATAAATCAAAATATCGTCGATGAATACCACCACAAACTTATCCAGAAACGGGCTGAAAATCCTATTCATGTAATCCATGAAAATTGCTGGTGCATTCGGAACTCCAAAAGGCATAACGAGATATTCATAATGTCCGTAATGAGTTCTGAAAGCAGTCTTTTGAATATCTCCTTCTCTTACTCGAATCTGATGATATCCCGATTTCAAATCAATCTTTGAAAACACCGTTGCGCCCTTCAATTGATCCATCAAATCATCGATGTGTGGTAGAGGATAACGATTCTTGATAGTCACCTTGTTAAGCTGTCGATAATCCACACATAGACGCGAACTTCCATCCTTTTTCTTAACCAACAATACCGGTGCTCCCCACGGCGACACACTTGGTCTGATAAATCCTTTATCCAACAAGCCTTCAATCTGACCCTTAAGCTCGCTTAATTCCAATGGCGACATCCGGTACGGCGCAATTGAAATAGGTCCAGTCCCTGGGTGTAAGTCAATGAAGAACTCCACCTCTCTCACCGGGGGTAATCCTAGAATCTCAGATGGAAATACGTCCGGGTATCCCTTGACTAACATCACATCTTCTATATTTATGTCCATCTTGATCTCCATGATAGCCAATGATAAGAACTCTTGAGTTCCTTCTCTCAGCGATACTCCGAGTTGGTTAGCAGTCAAAAATCGAGCGACTCCAGGTTCGGGGAAAAGAACCAGTTTTCGAGCGCAATCCAAAACTACGTAATTATAGGACATCCAATCCATGCCGAGAATGATCTCGAGGGATTGTAGGGGTAGACAGATTAGATTAACAAAGAAGTCCCTATTCTGAATTGTTACCGTACAGTGTAAACATGCAGAGTCTTCACTTGAATCGTCAAAGCCGCCATCTGAGTCGTCATCTGCGTAGTCAAAGCACCTGGCTTTGATACCACCTGACGCAGTCGGAAGTCGCAAAGGGTTAGCAAGCGCTAATCCTAAAAAAGAACAAGTTCTGGAATCCACCAGAGAAGAGAAAAACTCTCAAAATTAATTATTTTATTAAAAGATACCTTTTGTTACAGCATAGAAATTCTTTAAATAGATAGTAGAAACCCTAGTACGAAAATTAGGTAAAACAGAAAGCCCTAAATTAAAAGAAAAGCTAAAACGGCTGTAAAAATAGAAAAGCCCGAAATTACGGGAAAAACTAAAATGACCGTTTTGAGGCCCAAGACTAGCTCAAAATGGTTCTGGAGCCCATACATCATGGCAAAGTGATGAGTTGTGTTCGTGGCGCGATTCCCTTTTCGGAAATGTATAATAATAGGAAATCTGACACCGGACGATCTTTTACTGCATTTCCCCGCAAAGTCGTTTCTTCTTCAATTCTTGCAGCGAACCCTCCTACATCAGTCTCCTCCACCTCCAAAGAACTCGACCCCGAGTTCATACCAGGGTAAAGGGCAGCATCCTCATGGAACTCATAAATATCAGACACATTAAAGGTTTTGGAAATATTCATGGATTCTGGCAAGTCGATCACATAAGCGTTGTCATTGATCTTCTTCATCACCTTGAAAGACCCATACTTGCGAGGCTGAAGCTTCGTGTAAGTGCCAACTGGGAACCTCTCCTTACGCAGGAACACCATCACTTCATCTCCCACAGCAAAAACCTTGACTCTCCTGCGCTTATCAGCAGCGACTTTGTTCTTCTGCCCAGTAGCTTCTAACTTCGCCCTAACAGTCTCCTTAACGGCTTGCACATCCTTGGCCATACTTTCAGCTACAGTACTCACCCCATTAGCCTTGGGTAGTACCACCAGATCAACCACATGCCGCGGTGGAGAAGTATAAACCAGAGAGAAAGGCGATTTTCTTGTAGCTGAGTGCACTGCGCTGTTGTAAGCAAATTCGACCTGGGGTAAAGCCAGATCCCACTGCTTCGGCTTATCCCCGCAAATACTCCGAATCATGTTCCCCAGCGTTCGATTGGTGACTCTGTCTGCCCATCAGTCTGAGGATGAGCTGTAGAACTCCTATTCAGTGCAGTACCAAACATCCGCCATAGAGTAATCCAGAAATGACTGAGGAACTTGGTGTCTCGGTCTGATGTGATGGACCTGGGGACTCCATGCAAACGCACAACCTCCTTGAAAAACAATTTGGCTATGTTGGATGCATCCGCGGTCTTCTTACAAGCAATAAAGTGTGACATCTTTGAAAACCTGTCAACCACCACAAACACAGAATCTACTCCTCGCTGTGTAGGAGGTAACCCCAACACAAAGTCGATCGAAAGATCTAACCAGATATCATCAGGAACAGGTAATGGCATGTAAATACCAGTGTTATGAGGCTGACCCTTAGAAACCTGACAAGTGTAGCATTGTTGACGATAGCACCCACGTCACGGCGTAGATGAGGCCAGTAATACCGCTCCTCCAGACTGGCGATGGTTTTGTCTCTCCCCAAATGACCTCCAAGACCACCACCATGGAGATCTCGAATCAGCTTCTCCCTCAAAGAAGAATTAGGAATGCAGAGTTGACTCCCCTTGAACAGGTAGCCCTCTTGAATATGAAAATCAGCGCTGGGATGCTGATTTGTACACTTGAGCCACAACTCCTTGAACTCAATATCAGACCCATATAGTTCCTTCAGCAACTCAAAACCCACAATCTCCTGAGCTAAGGTAATCAACAAGGAAGCTCTCCTACTCAACGCATCTCCTACCTTGTTCTGGGCGCCTGATTTGTGCTGAATGATGAATGGGAATTTCTGCAGGAAGCTTACCCAGCGAGCATGCATCTTGTTTATCACCTTCTGACTATGGAGGAACTTCAGGGCAAAGTGATCAGTGAACAAGATAAACTCCCTCTGAATCAAATAATGCTCTCATTGCCTCAAAGCTCGAAAGACTGCATAAAACTCTTGGTCATAAGTGCTCCACTTCTGCCTGGCGTCGCTTAGTTTTTCACTAAAGAAAGCCACTGGTCGTTTCTCTTGTGAAAGTACAGCACCTACCCCTACTCCACTGGCATCACACTCCACCTGGAATATCTTGTCGAAGTCAGGTAAAGCGAGAACTGGTGCCGTGCAAAGCTTCTCCTTGATCATCGCAAAACTCTGCTCTTGTTCAGGTCCCCGCTGGAATTTTCCTTTCTTCAGACACTCGGTGATAGGCGCAGTAATGGTGCTGAAGTCGCGCATAAACCTCCTATAGAAAGTAGCTAGGCCATGGAAACTGCGTACTTCCGTCACAGACTTAGGTGCAGGCCACTTTCTGATAGCACTCACCTTCTCTTCGTCCACCTGAATCCCATCTTCACCGACAACAAAACCCAGAAACAACAGCTTGTTGGTACAGAAGGTGCACTTCTTCAAGTGGATGTATAACTGGTGCTCTTGCAAGACCTGTAGCACTTGCTTCAAATGCCCTAGATGATCCTCCTTGGTTTTGCTATAAATCAGACTATCATCAAAGTAAACCACCACAAAAGAGCCAGTAAAAGGACGAAGAACCTGATTCATTAGCCTCATGAAAGTACTGGGGACGTTGGATAACCTGAAAGGCATGATCAACCACTCGTAAAGGCCATCCTTGCTCTTGAAAGCTGTCTTCCATTCATCTCCAGGTCTAATTCGGATATGATGATAACCACTCCGTAGAACTATCTTTGAAAACAACTTAGACCCCGATAACTCATCAAGCATGTCCTCCAAACGAGGGATGGGAAACCTGTACTTGATCGTTATCTTGTTGATGGCTCTGCTGTCAACGCACATCTGCCACTGATTGTTCTTCTTAAGGACCAAAAGCACTGGAACTGCACATGGGCTCATACTCTCTCTAATGAACCCTTTCTTCAGTAAATCCTCAATCTGTTCCCGCAATATCTCGTTCTCCTTGGGACTCATGCGGTAATGAGGTAGGTTTGGCAAGCTGGAACCTGGAATTAAATCAATCTGATGCTGAATATCTCGCATAGGAGGCAAGTCGTTGGGTAGCTCATCCGAGATCAACTCCCCAAAATCCGTCAAGATTTCCTACACCTCTTTCGGTGGTTCAGGCTCCTCTTTAATACCACTCAGCAAACCCTTGACCACCACTGGGCAAAACCACTCAGTTTCCCTGAAGGCTTCAGTCAAATCATGCTCATCTCACGTCATAACAAGAAAACTGGATTTCTCCTTCCCTGTTCGTTTATTAAAAATAGAGACCGGGGCCATAGCTATCTTGTGCCTTTCCCAGGAGAACATCATCACATTATCTCTGCCTCTATACGTGATATCATTGTCATACTGCCAAGGTCGCCCAAGTAGGACATGACACACATCCATATTCAGAACATCACACACTACCTCTTACTTGTAATGCCTTCCGATGGAAATAGGCACCTTGCAAGTCTTCGTCACCTTGACCTACGAACCCTTACTCACCCAGCCCAAAGCATAAGGCATGGCATGCGGTTCTGTCGGCAACTCTAGGTAGTCCACCAGCTTCTGGCATACCAAGTTCTCTGTACTCCCGTTATCCACGATTAGATTACACACCTTATTCTTAATAGATCAGTGTGTTCTAAAAAGATTCTTCCTTTGCCCCTCCTCCTTTGAAGACAACAGAACTCTCTACAACACAAAATTCACCGCTTCTTCAGCTTCTTCTTCAGCGAACTCAACACCGTCATACTCATTGCCTGCTTCCACTTCCTCTGACTCCTCATTCAAGACTGCAGTCGTTCTCCTGGAAGGGCAAACATTCGACTTGTGACCCTGCCCTCCGCAACGGAAACACTTATCTCTCGTCGGTTTCACGTATGGGTTGGCTGACTTCTGGTTCGCCCTCTTGTTGGGCGTAGCACTACTAGTTCCACTGGTTCCTTTTTTCGAGGAGTCAGAATCCTTAGCAGCAACACTCTTATCCCCACCACTAGCAACTTCATAATTACCCTGCGGAGTGAATCTGTGAAAAGATGAGAAATTTCTGGGGGATTTCTCCATCAATTCCGCTTTCAAGGCTAGCGTAGAGGCCTCTATCACGGTCCAGACAGTCTGCAGACCCATCTTCTCCTGTATCGACCCTTTCAAGCCATTAATATTGCGAGTCACCTTCTGACCCTCAGTTTCCCTTAGTTCGTTGCGTTCTGAGAAACGCAGGAACTCTGTTGTATACTCGGTCACGCTCCTTCTACCCTGAAAGCAATCGATATACATCTTGTACAGAATCTGCTCATAATCTTCAGGCAAGAAACGCTCCAGCATCAACTGTTTCATTCGCCTCCACGTTCTGATTGGTGTTTTCCTCTGGTGCTGCCTCTGAACAACAAGCTTATCCCACCACACAACAGCGGTACTCTTCAATCAAATTGCCACCATCTTCACCTGCTTGTTTTCTGGCACACCCATCACGTCGAAGAACCGATCAACATCAATCTGCCAATCCAGAAACTCTTCAACCCCCATAGTTCCATAGAACAACGGGATGTCAGCCTTGACTCTGTAGTCGTTGCAATCCTGTTGATTATCGAAACCCTGATTCTCCTCCTGGACCTCTTCATATGAACTAGAGTCCGATTCAACACGAGCCTGCAAGCCTCCATGTGGACGCCTGGGCGGTTCGTCTCTCCTGCCTCTGTCCCTCCTATTATTGATGGCGTTCACATGAATCGTCCAAGCCGCCATCTGAGTCGTCATCTGCGTAGTCAAAGCACCTGGCTTTGATACCACCTAACGCAGTCGGAAGTCGCAAAGGGTTAGCAAGCGCTAATCCTAAAAAAGAACAAGTTCTAGAATCCACTAAAGAAGAGAAAAACTCTCAAAATTAATTATTTTATTAAAAGATACCTTTTTGTTACAGCATAGAAAGTCTTTAAATAGATAGTAGAAACCCTAGTACGAAAATTAGGTAAAACAGAAAGCCCTAAATTAAAAGAAAAGCTAAAACGGCTGTAAAAACAGAAAAGCCCGAAATTACGGGAAAAACTAAAATGACTGTTTTGAGGCCCAAGACGAGCTCAACACGGTTCTGGAGCCCATACATCATGGCAAAGCGATGAGTTGTGTTCGTGGCGCGATTCCCTTTTCGGAAATGTATAATAATAGGAAATCTGACACCGGACGATCTTTTTCTGCATTTCCCCGCAAAGCTGTTTCTTCTTCGATTCTTGCAGCGAACCCTCCTACATCAGTCTCCTCCACCTCCAAAGAACTCGACCCCGAGTTCATACCAGGGTAAAGGGGAGCATCCTCATGGAACTCATAAATATCAGACACATTAAAGGTTTTGGAAATATTCATGGATTCCGGAAGTCGATCACATAAGCGTTGTCATTGATCTTCTTCATCACCTTGAAAGGCCCGTACTTGCGAGGCTGAAGCTTTGGGTAAGTGCCAACTGGGAACCTCTCCTTACGCAGGGCCTCTTCCAATGCTTAAATTCGATCTGAATCTTGCTGGATTCTCTGGAAAAAATAACTTGACCAATTGGGCTTCATTTAAATCAAAAACATATCGTTTTTAAGCCTTAGATTTCTTTCATAAATTAACTGGCTAATCAAATCCTTTTATTGCTTCCCGCCATAGCTTCTGACTTCCATGCCACTCCACTTTAATTTATAACAAATCTTTAATAATACTTTGATAAAAATAACATAAGATCTTCACCTTTAATCCCCATGATCAAATCTGCACCATTGGATCTTCATGCGATAGTCCATCCTGGACGAGCCTATTTGATATTCTGAGATCCTCTGATTTCGGCCATTCCTGGACCACACTTCCTAATCCTCTGATCTTCTGATTTCGGCCTTCCCTGGACGCGCACCTGCTATGCTAAAATCCTCTGAATTCAGCCTTTGCTGGACGGCACAGTCCGTCCCTCTGATTTCGGCCACCACTGGGCCATGTCTAATTTTATGATCTGGACCATCACTGGACCAAATAATTATTTCTAAACCATTGATCTGGAAGTTTTTACTCTGATCTGGACAGATTCTGGACTTTGGTCTGGAACAAACTGAAATTAACTTGAACAAAAAATATTTCAGTCTGGACATTTTACCTTTAATTTTGGACCAGGTCTTGATTGATTCTGGAACTCATTTCTTTTGGTCTCGACTTAGTTCCATGCCCTGAATCATGCTATCTTATGGTCTGGGCTAAATCTGGATTGATCCTCTTGTTCTGGACTCATAAACATACCTTCTGGTCAAGTCTGAAACAACTCTGGACTGCGTAATTTTTCACTGCCAGGCCATCTTCTGGTCACAATAACTTGATTCCTGTTTGTCTGGAACAACTCTCCTTTTGGCAGGCTTTCCATTGATCTGATCCATGTTTCCTTCTGATTTTTCTTCATTCTGATCTGGGCCAACAAACATATCTTCTGGTGATATTTTTGACATTCCTGGATATCTTCTGGTCAATCCAGAATTCATTTTTCTGGAATCCTTTGATCTCTGCTTTTGTTTCCTTCAGTTTCTGGGGCATTTAACTTAATAATTCAAAGTACAAAATAAGTTTACATTGAGTACATTTGTAAGCATCAAAATCCTATGTACTTAGAACCAACTTGGTTCCAACAATCTCCCCCTTTTTGATGATGACAAAACCTTAACTTATTTTGCTAACCTATGACTCGAAGACTTTGAATTACTCCCCCTCAGACCAATCTCTTCCCCTAAGTCTGATACTCTCCTTTTCAACTCCTTCTTTTCTTCTCTTCTCCTCTCCTTTTCAACTCCTTCTTTTTGCTCTCTTTCTTTTTTTCTCTTCACATTTCCTCTCCTTTTCAACTCCTTCTGTTTTCACTCTTTCTTTTTCTTTCTTTGTTTTTCTCTCTCCCTGTTTCCTCTCCTTTTCAACTCCTTCTGTTTTCTCTCTTTCTTTTTCTCTCTCTCTCTTTCTCCCCGTTTTTGTCATCAGCCAAAAAGTGGTCCTACTATTTTTGTATTTTGTTTTTTTACAAATTACAGAAAGTAAAAACTGGAATTAAAAGACATAAAATAAAATTGCAAGAAATTTTAAAAATACCTAAGATGACTACTTGAGCTAGTCATATATGGAGGTCATGCTGAGATGCTTCTTAATGAACTCGAACCTATCTTCTGGTAATGCCTTGGTGAAGATATCAGCCCATTGATGATCAGTGTCCACAAACTGGATGCTCAAAGTCCCTTTGTGAACATGGTCCCTAATGAAATGGTGTTTTATTTCAATGTGTTTGGCTCTAGAGTGTAAGATAGGGTTCTTGGTTAGGTTTATGGCTGAAGTGTTATCACAGAACAAAGTGCAGTTGCCACTTATACTTTTCCTTTCCAGCTCTGTATGTTTACTGGTCTGCCTTTTGGTTGGTTTCATCTTTCTCAAGTGAGCAGGTTGGGTGCATGGGGGTGGCCATTGGTTTACAGTCACTCATCTTGAACTTTTTGAGAAGTTCTTTAGTATATTTTGATTGGTGAATGAGTATACCTGATTTGCCTTGATTGAATCTGAATTCCCAGGAAGAACTTATGTTCTCCCGTCGTGCTCATTTGGAACTCCTTCTGCATTAGGTTAGAAAACTCTTTGCACAAAGTGCCATTAGTTGATCCAAATATGATATTATCAACAAAGACTTGAATAATCAGAATATCATGTTTAATGGATTTCCTAAATAGTGTATTATCAATCTGGCCTCTATTAAATTCATTCTTAAGCAGAAAGTTACTAAGTCTGTCATACTATGCCCTTGGTGCTTGTTTTAAACCATATAAATGTTGGAACCAAGTTGGTTCTAAGTACTTAGGATTTTGATGCTTACAAATGTACTCAATGTAAACTTATTTTGTACTTTGAATTATTAAGTTAAATGCCCCAGAAACTGAAGAAAACAGAAGCAGAGATCAAAGGATTCTAGAAAAATGAATTCTGGAATGACCAGAAGATATTCCAAGAATATCAAAACATGACCAGAAGATATTTTTGATGGCCCAGATCAGAAGGAATAAAAATCAGAATGAAACATGGATCATACCATTGGAAAGCCTGCCAGAAGGAGAGTTGTTCCACACAAACATAAATCAAATATCAATTTTATTCTAGAAGGTATTCTGACCAGAAGATTGTTGGAACCAAGTTGGTTCTAAGACTTAGGATTTTGATGTTTACAAAACCACTCAATGTAAACTTATTTTATACCTGAAATTATTAAATTAAATGTCATCAGAAACTGAAGAAATAAGAAGCAGAAGATCAAAGGAAAATGAATACTGGAATTTCCAGAAGATGTTTTAGGATGACAAAACTGAACCAGAAGATAACTTTGCAGGCCTATATCAGAAGGAATAATATCCAGAATGAAACATGGATCATATCATTGGAAAGCTTGCCAGAAGGAGAGTTGATCAAGACAAACAGGAATCAAATATCAATTTTATTCCAGAAGTTATTCTGACCAGAAGATGGCCTGGCAGTAAAAATTACACAGCCCAGACTTGTTCCAGACTTGACCAGAAGGTATGTTTATGAGTCCAGAACATGAAGATCAATCCAGATTTGGCCCAGAGCATAAGATAGAATGATTTAGGGCATGGAACTAAGTCCAGAACAAAAGAAATGAGTTCCAGAATCAACCCAGACCTGGTCCAAAATTAAAGGTAAAATGTCCAGACTGAAATATTTTTTGATCAAGTTTATTTCAGTTTGTTCCAGACCAAATTCCAGAATCTGTCCAGATCAGAGTAAAAATATCCAGATCAATGTGTCAGAAATAATTTTTTGAGTCCAGTGATGGTCAAGATCAGAAAATCAGACCATGGCCCAGAGGTGGCCGAAATCAGAGGGACAGGCTGTGCAGTCCAGAAATGGCCAAATCCAGAAGTTCATAGCTGATCAGGCGCGCATCCAGGAAGGCCGAAATCAGAAGATCAGAGGGCTATGAAGTGTGGTCCAGGAATGGACGAATTCCGAGGATAATAGCTTAGCAATCAGGCTAGTCCAGCTGTGGAATATCACATGGTGAAGATTTGATCATGGGAATCAATGGTGAGGATCTGAAGATATTTTTATGAAATTATTGTTAAAGATTCATTTTAAATTAAAGTGAAGGAGCATGGAAGTCATAAGCTATTGGCGGGAAGCAGTACACAGATTTGATTGGCTAGTTAATTTATGAAAGAAATCTAAGGCTTAAAAAAAGATATGTTTTGGAATTAATTGAAGCCCGATTGGTCAATTTATTTTTGCCAGAGAATCCAGCAATATTTAGCTCGAATATAAGGATTGGAAGAGGCCCAAATCAGCATCTATAAAAGGAGGCACAAGGCAGATTACTTAGCATCGAAAATCACAAAAGGGTCATACACTTCAAAAGCAAACACTCTCAAATTTTCATATAAATCAATTGTTGAGTCTCAGTTTTTAAAGCAAGTACTCTTGTTGTTTTCGTTCCACTGTGTCAAATCTAAGTTGTTGAAGTAGAGTCTACAAGTTGTGGGAGTCAGTAGAGGTAGCAGGTTACTTGGCAATTAGATTCATAGTGTTGTGATTTCTTCTACAATCTGGGGTGTCAGATTGGCTGAAGAACAGGAGTTGTTTTTCCTCAAAGAAGTCTAGGACTGTTAGACTATTTGAGAAGACTGACCTGGCGGGTCAGTAGCAAGGTTGTAATTCAAGATTGAATTATTGAAATGCTTCAAGGCGAAGGGACGTAGCCTCGTTAACAGTGAACTAGTATAAAATCTGTGAGTTTTTATTTTTATTTTTATCAGCTGCTAACTCTGTTTTAATTATACATCAAGTTTTGTTTTGAAAGTATTAAAACAGGAAAAGTTTCAAGTTAAGTCAAACACAATTCAACCCCCCTTCTCGTGTTTGCACCTTCAATTGGCATCAGAGCTCAGTCTCAAGGCTGAGCACTTAACAGTGTTTGAGGAAAGGTCCAAGGGGTTCAATATGTCAGAAGAATTGGGAAACAACATCAACAGACCACCAATATTTGATGGAGAAAGGTTTGAGTATTGGAAGGACAGACTGAGAAGCTTTGTCGTATCTCAAGATCCTGAACTATGGAAGATGATAGTTAAAGGATACACTGCATCAACTGATCCAGAAGATCCAACTAAAGAATTAGACTTGGATGATATGACACGAGATCAGAGCAGATTACACAAACTTCATCACAAGTCCAGAACCATCATGGTCAGTGCAATCACATTCAAGGAATTTGATAGATGCACAAATAAAGAAACGGCAAAGAGTATATTCGATAGTCTGGTTCTGACCTATGAAGGAACCAAGCAGGTTCAACAAACAAAGGCTAACATATTGGTCAGAAAGTATGAGCTGTTCAAGATGGAAGAGGATGAAGACATTGACACAATGTTCTGCAGATTCCAGACTTTGGTATCACGACTGAAAGTATTAAACAAAAGCTATACCACTGAAGATCATGTCTGGAAGATTCTGAGAAGTCTGCCAAAGAGGTGGAGACCAAAGGTTACTGCAATTCAGGAAGCTAAGGATCTGAGTACCTTGAGGCTGGAAGATCTGATCAGCTCACTCAGGTCTCATGAAATAGAACTGGAAGATGATGAACCTAAGAAGAAGAAGAATCTGGCTCTGAAATCGAAACAGAAGAAAGCTGCAAAGGCAGAATCAGAATCAGAGGATAGTGAAAGTGACTGTGATGATATGACTTACTTAACCAAAAGGATGGTTAAGATCTGGGAAAACAGAAAGAAAAGAAACTCCCAGAAGAAACATAACAGCAAGGAAGATTCTGACAAGAAGAACATCATCTGTTATGGATGCAATGAACCTGGACATATCAAGTCAGAATGTCCAAATCTGGAAAAAGGAAAACAGAACAAGAAGAGTTCCAGATACAGAAAGAAAGGTTTGATGGCTGCCTGGGATGTATCAGAATCAGAGGAAGAATCTTCTGATGAAGAAGAGGCAGAAACAGCAAAGATGGCTCACATCAAGTCTGCTTCCAGAAATCCTCAGTTTTAAACTCTGTGATGGAATTTTAAGAGTCTGGGAAAAACCTTTCAAAGTGTTAATGATTAATGGACTGTTTAATCATGATTGTGATGTTGTTATTTCTGACTGTGCTGAATATTTTAAACATGATGAAAAGCATGAATTTTCTGAGTTTGCATTCTGTTTCTAGAGAAGTGGAACACTGCATATTCATGCATTGCATAGTCAAGTGGTACCCGCGATGGGCCACAGAGTAATGCGCAACCACGTGCTGATTTGTTGAGTGATTGCACGAGTGCTGGACTGTTGAGCGTTTGCACTAGGTACTGATCTGTTGAGCGATTGCACTGGTACTGGACTATTGAGCGAATGTACCCTGAAATGCGCAACCACGTGCTGATCTGTTGAGCGATTGCACGAGTGCTGGACTGTTGAGCGTCTGCACTAGGTACTGATCTATTGAGCGATTGTACCTTGGTATAAGTCAAACGTGCTGGTCTGTTGAGCGACTGCACGATGTGCTGGACTGTTGAGCGTCTGCACTGTTGAGCGATTGCACCCTGGTCATGAGGGCCGTTAAATTGTGCTGGTCTGTTGAGCAACTGCACCTTGGTGATTCTAAGAAAATTGTATACATGAGCATATACATATTGCATTGAGGTATTGACCGGTGGGTCACATTTGATTATATGATGAATGAGTGGAAAATTGAATGTGTGAGTACTGTCCAGAATCTGAAATTCTGATTTTAATGATTGTGTTTGCTGAAGTGTTGTTTGTACTTACCATATATTTCATAATAATTGGCTGCTGTTTTTGAAAAGGCATAAATGTCATTAATTTTCAAATGAGCATTATTATTTTCCTCATCATCATATGTTATGCCATAATTATAAATGTTGTTGTGCAATATGTGTTATGTGATTATCTGTTAATTTCGGTTGGTGACCCTTGCTATTATGTTGTGGACTTTGGGCTTTGCCCTCAGATGTTACCCAAACCCATGCCACCCGTGGGTACCCAAACGACGGAAACGTCGTTGAACTTCCTTGCCGCTACTCGCGCACTGCTTGGGTATTTGACCCCATCTCAAGCAGAGCGACTTACACGGGGTGGCTAGAGCAGACTAGTAGGACTGATGGCGTGGAAGATTTTGTAGAGCGCACTTATGCTAGTATAGATTTTCCCGTGCCTTCCTGCCTGGTGTTAGAGGCGCACGAAGTTTTCGACGACGCTGAGGAGTCTGCTGAAAGGGTTGAGACGGAGGCCACGGTAGGGTGGTGACTCCCAACCCTGTGATTGGAAGAGAGATACATGAGGCTGATGCGGTAGAGAAGCGTGAAGAGCTGAGACCAGTAGCGACTGAGATTCCGGGTCCATCTAGGATCTCTGATGATTGCTACGAGATTCCGGCACCGCCGAAGTGGCCACGAGTGTGTATTGAGTTGACTTATGAGGAGACCGACCCTTCCCTGTACGAGGAGGAGGAGGAGGTTACGTCGAAGCGAGCTGCAGAGTCTGAGGAGAGTTGCGTGGGATGCGGAGGGAATCCGTGCTACTGCAGCTTCAGCGCATGATCAGTTAGACTTGATGTATTAGGATTTGAACTAGATATGTATTTTGTTTTATTTTGAAAACAATTGTTGTACTATTCATTCCGCACTCTGATATTGACTTTTGGGAATATTATGATATTATTATCTTTCAAAAATGTTTATTGTTACCATTAAATTTCCAGAATTAAGTAATTATTTTAATTCTTTTCGAATTAATTTGGAAAACTCATTTTAATCATTTATAAAAAAAAAAAATGCACCCGCGCTGTGTTTTAAACTCGGGGTGTTACAAAGGCAGTAAGCAAGTCCAAGAAGCAAAGGCTAACATTCTAGTCAAGAAGTACGAGTTATTCAAGATGGAAGAAGATGAAGACATTGAAACTATGTTTTCCAGATTCCAGACTCTAGTATCAGGATTAAGGGTACTAGAAAAGAGCTACACTACTGCTGAGCATGTAAGGAAAATACTTAGAAGTCTGACAATCAAGTGGAGACCAAAGATTACTTCTATTCAGGAAGCTAAAGATCTGAATACTCTAAAGCTGGAAGAATTAATCAGCTCCCTCAGATCACATGAAATTGAATTGGAAGAAGATGAACCCAAGAAGAAGAACAAAACTCTAGCCCTGAAATCCAAGCAGAAGAAGGCTTTGAAAGCAACATCAGAAAATAGTGATTCAGACGATCAAAGTCTGAACTCAGAGGAAGAAGAAATTGCTTTCTTATCCAGGAAGTTCAGAAAGATGTGGCATAACAGAAGGAATAAATTTCCCCAAAGATATTCCAATCAGTCTAACAAAAGAAGTGATGATACACATGACAAGAAAGGTATCATCTGCTACGGATGCAATGAATCTGGACATATCAAGTCAGAATGTCCAAATATGGAGAAAGGGAAGTACCAGAGGAAAGATTTCAGAACTAAGAAGAAAAGCATGATGGCTACATGGGATGATTCTGATGAATCTTCTGAAGATGAACAAGTTGATTTTGCTATGATGGCTCACACCAACTCTGGATCCAACACAGAATCTGATTCTGGAAGAGAATCAGAAGATGATGAAACTGAGGTATATTCTGAATTCACTCGATCTGATTTGATTATTGCTCTAAATGATTTTTTAAACTGTAATTACAAATTATCTTTAAAACTAAAAACTCTTAAGAAAGAAAATACAAATCTAACAGAAGAAGTTAATGTTTTAAAAAATCAGATTGCAGAATTTAAAACAGAAAGTGTCATTCTTGAAACTGATATTGCAGAATTGAAAATAGAGAATGTATGCTTGAAAAACAGTTTTGCTGAATTTAAAGATGAAAGTTTAAATCTGAAAAATAATCATAATTCAACAGCAATTGAAAATACCACAAGTAATTCTGATATGCATGAACAAGTTCTTTAAGAATTTCTTGATAGTGGTATGGAAAGAAGCAAATATGCTTCTATGATTTATGGAGTCAGTAGGAACGGAAATAGAGGTATAGGATTTGAAGAAACAATAATTAAACCTAAACCTATGTTTAAACATGTTCCCTCTGATATAGTGTGTACTGTTTGTTACAAGAAAGGTCATTCCAAAGTGTCTTGTCGTTTGCTAAATACAAGGGAAAACAAGAAACTTTTCAAGACTAATAAACCTGGACCCAACCAGATTTGGGTACCAAAAGATAAAATTGTCTATGTTGCAGATGTTCTAAGCAACCAAATTGAAACACCAGTCATGGTGCCTGGTCAATGGATGCTTCCAATATATGAAGGGAAAAAGGTTTATGTTCCATCATATATCAAGGAGAAGCAAAGTAACTCTGGTGGAAGAAGAACTGGTAAATACAATGCCTATCAGAACCAAAACCATAGGAGGAGCAGGAAATACCAAAACAGACTGAGAAATCACACATATCAACAAAACTGGAACTACCAGAGGAATCAGAATTATCATCAGTTCCAGAACTATCGGAGGAACCTGATATATCAGCAGAAAGAGAAGTGTAAGTATCTGGAGAGTTCTTCAAACACTCCAGTAAAATTCATCAAGACTACAAACCAGGAAGGGAATTCAAATTCCTTCATCCAAACCATCTAATCACAAAACATACAGATTCAGAATCTGAAAATCAGAAACAAGAGGATTTTTAGAGTAAAATTGAAACTGTTGACATAGAGGTTACCTTTTGCTGTAAATACTATTATTGTTTGATATTTATGTTTGGTGTGATAACAAGAAGCTTGATCTTAAAAATCAAAGCTAGATAAGTATTTTGCAGGTTGTCAAACTGTCAGAGGAACCAAGCGATTCACGTGATGTGAACACTTCAACAGAAACAGTATTTCAGTGGTTTCAAAAACAAGCAGAAACCACCAGAAGCAGAATTAATGTGCAGGTTCACCAGAACCAAAGGGAGCAGAAGCACAAGAAACATAATTACCTGGAAAGAACCAGAAGCTGATTTATCAGAATCAGAAGCTGTTACAGAACTAGATGTTGAGGCAAACCAAGCAATGTTGATGAAGTTTTGGCAGAGGAAGGTTGGATACCTGCTATACAAGAAGAGCTGAATGAATTCCAAAGGAATGATGTTTGGGATCTAGTATCCAGACCAAACAAAAACATTATTGGAACCAAGTAGGTGTTCAGAAATAAATTCAATGAAAAGGGTGAAGTAGTCAAAAACAAGGCAAGGCTTGTGGCACAAGGTTACAGTCAACAAGAGGGCATTGATTACACTGAGACATTTTCTCCAGTGGCCAGCTTAGAAGCTATTCGTATCTTATTGTCCTTTGCTGCAAATAATAATATCAAATTATTTCAAATGGATGTTAAAAGTGCTTTTCTCAATGGTTATTTGAGTGAAGCGGTATATGTTAAACAACCTCCAGGTTTTGAAAATTCTGAATTTCCAAACAATGTCTTTAAACTTAGAAAATCCTTGTTTTATGGGTTAAAACAACCACCTAGAGCATGGTATGATAGACTCAGTAATTTCTTAATTAAAAATAATTTTGAAAGAGGACAAATAGACAATACTTTGTTTAGCCGATCAATAGACAATGATATTCTGATCATTCAAATTTATGTTGATGATATTATTTTTGGATATACTAATGGCATTCCTTGTCAAGAATTTTCTGAATTAATGCAGCATGAATTTGAAATGAGTATGACGGGAGAACTTAAGTTCTTTCTAGGAATACAAAGTCAACAAAGTTCAGAAGGTATTTACATTCACCAAACTAAATATAAAAAGGAACTTCTCAAGAAGTTTAAGATGAGTGATTGCAAACCTATGGCTACACCAATGCATCCTACTTGTTCACTTGATAAAGATGAATCAAGAACAAAAGTTGACCAGAAAATCTACAGAGGAATGATAGGATCATTACTCTACCTTACTGCTTCTAGACCTGATATCATATTTAGTGTGTGTGTATGTGCTCGATTTCAATCTGATCCTAGAGAATCTCATCTAACTGCTGTTAAAAGAATCCTTAGATACCTAGAAGGCACTACCAACCTCACCTTGTTTTACAAGAAAACTCCTACATACAAACTAAGTGGATACTGTGATTCTGACTATGCTGGAGATAAACTTGAAAGAAAAAGCACCAGTGGCTATTGTACCTTTTTAGGAGACAATTTAATCTCGTGGTTCAGTAAGAGGCAACACACTATTGCCATTTCAACAGCAGAGGCTGAATACATTTCAGCAGCTGGCTGCAGCTCTCAACTACTCTGGATGAAGCATACAAAATATTAGAATCCAACATACCCATCTATTGTGATAACACCTCTGCAATTTGCCTAACCAAAAATCCTATCCTACATTCTAGAGCCAAACACATAGAAATCAAACACCACTTTATCAGAGATTATATTCAGAAAGGAGTACTCAACATTCAGTTTGTGGACACTGATCATCAATGGGCTGGTATCTTCACCAAAGCTTTACCAGAAGATAGGTTCGAGTTCATTAAGAAGCATCTCAGCATTACCTCGATACCTGACTAGCTCAAGTAGTCATCTTAGGAGTTTTTAAAATTTCCTGTTATTTTATTTTCTGTCTTTTAATTTATGTTCTGTACTTTGTAAAGAAAAACAAAAAAATCAAAAATAGTAGGATCACTTTTTGGCTGATGACAAAAAGGGGGAGAAAGAGAGAGAAAGAAAGAAAGGAGAAATAAGTAGAAAAGGAGAGATAAAAAGAAAGAAGGAGAGAAAATAGAAGGAGTTAAAAAGGAGAGGAAACAGGGAGAGAGAAAAACAAAGAAAGAAAAAGAAAGACTGAAAACAGAAAGAGTTGAAAAGTACAGGAAATGTGAAGAGAGAAAAAGAAAGAGAGCAAAAAGAAGGAGTTGAAAAGGAGAAGAGAAGAGAAGAAAAGAAAGAGAGAACAAAGAAGGAGTTGAAAAGGAGAGTATCAGACTTAGGGGGAGAGATTGGTCTGAGGGTGAGTAATTCAAAGTCTTCGAGTCATAGGTTAGCAAAATAAGTTAAGGTTTTGTCATCATTAAAAAGGGGGAGATTGTTGGAACCAAGTTGGTTCTAAGTACTTAGGATTTTGATGCTTACAAATGTACTCAATGTAAACTTATTTTGTACTTTTAATTATTAAGTTAAATGCCCCAGAAACTGAAGGAAACAGAAACTGAAGTTAAATGCCCCAGGGCATGGAACTAAGTCCATAACTAAGTCCATAACAACCAACAGATTTAATTGGCCATTATTTTGAAAGGAAATCTGAAGATATGTTTTTTTATTTAAATAAAGCCCAATTGGTCAAGTTATTTTTGGAAGAGAATCCAGCAAGATTCAGCTCGAATTTGATCATGGAAGAAACCCTAATTTTCATCTTTAAAAAGAGGCTCAAGGCAGAATGCTCAACATCAAAAATCACAAAAGAGTCATACACTTCTAAAGCAACTACTCTCAAATTTTCATATAAGTCAATGTAAACTTAGGATTTTGATGCTTACAAATGTACTCAATGTAAACTTATTTTGTACTTTGAATTATTAAGTTAAATGCCCCAGAAACTGAAGGAAACAGAAGCAGAGATCAAAGGAAAATGAATTCTGGAATTTCCAGAAGATGTTCCAGGATGTCAAAACATCACCAGATGATATGTTTGGTGGCCCAGAACAGAAGCAATAAAAATCATAATGAAACATGGATCATACCATTGGAAAGCCTGCCAGAAGGAGAGTTTTTCCAGACAAACAAGAGTCGAATATCAATTTTATTCCAGAAGTTATTCTGATCAGAAGATGGCCTAGCAGTGAAAAATTACATAGTCCAGACTTGACCAGAAGGTATGTTTATGAGTCCAGAACAAGAAGATCATTTCAGAATTGGCCTAGACCATAATATAGCATGATTCAGGGCATGGAACTAAGTCCATATCAAAAGAAATGAATTCCAGAATCGACCCAGACCTGATCCAAAATCAAAGGTAAAATGTCCAGACTGAAATATTTTTTGTTCAAGTTAATTTCAGTTTGTTCCAAATCAAATTCCAGAATCCGTCCAGATCAGAGTAAAAACTTCCAAATCAATGGTTCAGAAATAATTATTTGGTCCAGTGATGATAAAGATCAGAAAATCAGACCATGGCCCAGCAATGGCCGAAATCAGAGGGACAGGATGTGCAGTCCAACAAAGGCCGAATTCAGAGGATTTTAGCATATCAAGTGCGTGTCCAGGGAAGGCCGAAATCAGAAGATCAGAGGGTTAGGAAGTATGGTCCAGGAATGGCCGAATTCATAGGACAATAGCATAGCAATCAAGCTGGTCCAGCTGTGGACTGTCGCATGAAGATCCAATGGTGCAGATTTGATCATGGGAATTAATGGTGAAGATCTCATGATGTTTTTATCAAAATATTATAAAAGATTTGTTATAAATTAAATTGGAGTAGAATGGAAGTCAGGAGCTGTGGCGGGAAGCAATGCACAGATTTGATTGGCCAGTTAAGATATGAAACAAATCTAAGGCTTAAAAAGATATGATTTTTATTTAAATAAAGCCCAATTGGTCAAGATATTTTTACAGAGAATCCAGCAAGATTTAGTTCGAATTTAAGAATTGGAAGAGGCCCTAATCAGCATCTATAAAAGGAGGCTCAAGGTAAATTACTCATAATCGAAAATCACAAAAGGGTCATACACTTCAAAAGCAAACACTCTCAAATTTTCATATAAGTCAATTGTTGAGTCTTAGTTTTTAAAGCAAGTACTCTTGTTGTTTTCGTTCCACTTTGTCAAATCTAAGTTGTTGAAGTAGAGTCTACAAGCTGTGGGAGTTAGTAGAGGTAGCAGGTTAGTTGGCAATTAGATTCGTAGTGTTGAGAATTCTTCTACAATCTGGGGTGTCAGATTGGCTGAAGAACAGGAGCTGTTTTTCCTCAAGAAGTCTAGGATTGTTAGACTATTGAGAAGACTGACTTGGAGGGTCAGTAGCAAGGTTGTAATTCAAGTTTGAATTAGTGAAATCCTTCAATGCGAAGGGACTGGACGTAGCCTCGTTAACGGTGAACTAGTATAAAATCTGTGAGTTTTTATTTTTATTTTTATCCGCTAACTCTGTTTTAATTATACATCAAGTTTTGTTTTGAAAGTATTAAAACAGGAAAAGTTTCAAGTTAAGTCAAACAGAATTCAATCCCCCCTTCTCGTGTTTGCACCTTCACAATTTTCGTTTTTTCAATATATACTTCTTGACAAAAATATAATATTTTTGTCTTCTCAACGTGTATTTCTGGATATGATAGTAATTTTTACAAATATAAAAAGAGTTAAAAGTAACTCTCTAATAAAGTGATTAGATTCCAAGTTTGGACATCACGAGACAACAAAACTGAATAGAGAAATTAGGGAACATTGCAAGACATAAAAAGTTGTTAGAATAGGTAATGGAACAAAGAGAGGGAGGAGGAAATGGAGGTTATTTGACATATCTTGTGAGGGGAATTTTTAAAATATATTTTTTATTTTTTAATAGTTATATTAATATAATAAAATTAAATAATTTAATATATCATTTAATCAGGTGGTTTCAATATATTGGTTTAATTCAAATCAATGCATATGTTAAGTTATCAAATGTTACTATTTCTATAAAAAGATATACTTAAGAGGTAAAAAAAATTCATGTTACATTAATCAAAATTTCTGTCAAAAATATTTGAGTCATTTCTTCTTTTATCTAGTGCACGAGAGTAAATGAAAGAATTTTATTTTGTAAACATCATGTAACTCCCCGGATTTTTTTATCCAAAACGTTACTTAAAAATACTTTTAGAACAATTTGCGACAACTATTTTTTTGGTAAAAATATCTAACATTTATGCTTTTAAAATAATTAGTAACAATTACATTTATTTAATATTATTAAAAAGTGTTTATTCAAAGCTAAAACAAAAAAAAAACGCTTATTAAAGTTTGGTGACAAGGATTTAAAAATAGTCATAGAAAATTGTCTTGAAAAACCCTATTTTTACCCCACGTTCGCCGCACGTTAATACTCATCAACTACAACAGGCTTGATGTGAATATACAATTCACTTCAAAAATTCCAAAGTATCATGTAGGAGATTCGCCGATTAACCCGTTTGCATCCAATATATATAGATTGGTGGGGGAGAATCGAACTTAAAGTTTAGTGTGATACACACATTTTGGAATTTATTTGTGCAACAATCATTCGTCATCATTAATTTCATCTTCTTCTTGTTCAACATTTGCAGTATACCCCCAACAAAAAGATTCATTATCTTATATTAGATAGAGAGAATCATTTATTCTCTTAAGAGCATTAGTTTTCGGATAACAGGGTCATATTCTACCGTACTGATTTGTCGATCAACAATGCATATTGTGTTACTTATCTTAAATTGTGGTTTCTATATCACAAGGCACTCAATAGTCACATTCTCATACAATCAATTTAAAAGTTTCCTCCATGAGATACTTAGATCCAATAAAATAACTCATTTCTTTGAGAGGATAGTAACATTGCAACTAAAGTAACACAAGATGGCAGAAAACGAACATGATGTCAACAAGTGAAAACATAAATTAGGTTGCATTATGGGTTTCAATAAATACACATTCAAGAATTGCAGTATACATACTCCCACAATCTCATATATTTGAATTGCAATATGCTGCAATTCGGAGGACACATTGTTTCACGCAATACTTTATCTCATATGTTGATTTCAAATCAGACAATTCATATCACAATCAATCTAAATCAGAAAGCTAAGAATTACCATAGAGAATTCAATACTCATATTTTTGTCGTTTAACTAATATGTCCATATTATAATTGTAGTTAGGTAGAAAGACTAATTCACGTAACGTTGATTGAAATAATAAATAAAGAGAATTCTTGAAAATATGCAAGTGACATAATTTGCAACAAAAAAGATGTAGTGCAGGAGTAACTTTTTAAATCAGATAAATACATTCATCTACATAAATTCATCTGCAATAACATAATCTTATTGTGATAATCTCATACTTACATTAAATTGAATAGAATATGCAAATATCTATGCAATAATAGAAGTAAGCTTTCTAAAAACCTTGTTAGACACATAACGGAAAAGAAAGAAAAAAAGGATCATTTGCTTTGTTTAAATAATATTTTAAAATTTTCTACTTTTTCTATTACTAGCAAGTTAAAGTTCAATCATACTAAAAACTCTTATATCAACCTGAAGCAAACATCTTTAGAGCTAGACCTCAACATCAACACCAGTAGGAAATATGCAGTTAGAACTATGCAGTGGAGGAGAAGCTTTTCAAATAAGTTAAATAAATACATAATTTGGAAGAACCGGTTCAGGTTTGGTGATTATAACTAAAACAGAGGTAGTAACAATCAAGTTTAAGTAATCAGAGGCAGTAGTAAAGTAAAGAGTGCAGAAGTAAAGTGATACAAGAAAATCTATTCTAGTTCACCACTAACTTGGTAGCTACATTCAGTCCCTTCACTTAGAAGGATTTAACCACTAATTCAAATCCTTGAATTACACAGCACCTTACCCTATAAGTCAAGTCTTCTCAACACAACCTGAAAATCATAGATTGATTGAGGAACACTAAAGCCACTGTCGGGCTGAGTTACACAAGTTTGGAACGGATTGTATTTTACTTCTACTAAACAAATTGTTACAATTGATTTCTCACACTAAAACACTTACAAAATATTTCTTTGAGTAAATGCTTCTCTAGAACTTAAACATTTGAACTTTGAATATTTAGGAAATTTGAGCTCTCAAATTTTTTTCTATATTGTATGGATTTTTGAGTTTATGAGTTTGTGCTTTCTTCTTCATTCTTGAATATCTATTTGTAGATAGATTAAGGCTTCACCTTTGTTCTTAAAATACATGCATCACATGTCATTAATTAATAAAAGTAAGACTAATGTCACCTCGTCCATAAACTATGTAATACTTTTGAGGAGGAAGCATGTGTTTTACTGCTAAATAAATGTCATCAATAACCTATTACCTGACTTATCGAGCACAATTTAAAGATTAAAATGTCCAATAGTTTTATTTCTATCTATCCCATTAAGTAAAAAAAAAATAAAAAAACACTTTATTGTCTTTTTTAAAAGTTAACCATTATTAATTACTACTCGTCATAGAGTAACAGGAATAGTACTAAGAGACACAATAGAAATTCATACAACATCAACAAAAGAGAATAATAGTTGTGGAACAGGAGAGAAATGTAGGGTAGCATTGGCATACATTAATAATGTAATAGTTATGTTTCTCTCAAAGTGATAATTTGAGAAAAAATAGTGAAGTTAAACTACTTGAAAGTTAATTGGTTTAACCTTTCTAATATATTATTTTATTTAATAATGTATAAGCCCATAATTGGATATGTTGTTTCATTGCCACATCAATAGCAAACAGAGTTATTTGACTTTGGTGCTTATATGATTCACGTGATCCATCATCCCATTTAGTAATCATTTACTCTAGGATGGTAAAGAAAAAGTATAATCACGAGTTTAAATATTTTGTCATGATAATTTTATTTTATCTTTTTTCTAAGCTTGTATTTTTATGAATAGCTTGTGATTATACCTTAATATGACAATTGAGGATGCAAATGTCCTAATAAGGGTGTGTATGATCAATTGCACCTGTATGACATAGTTCAACAAAGAACCAACAAGGGGGAGCTTCATTTTTCACACATCCACACACTTCTAACATACACATCTAAAAAGAAAGAAAGAAAGAAAAAAAAGACAGTTTTCTTGTCTTCCCAATGTCTAGATTCAAATAGGGTTGTAATTTTTAGAAACATAAAATGAGTTAAATGTAACTCTCCAAACAAAGTGATAGGACTCCATGTTTGCATGACAAGGCAATTTGTTAGAATAGGCAATGAATAAGGAAAGTGAGGAGGATATGGAGGTTATTCAACATCTTTTCTCATACAAACCTTTTGCATAGATAGAGAGAGTCTTTTTGTATTAGCTTCTGAATTACAGGGGTCATATTCTATAATACTCATTTTTTAATCTACAATGCATATTATTTTACTTGTCTTTAATTTAGGCTGCTATCCCAAGACACTCCACAATCACATTCTCATACAATCAATTTAGAAGTTTCCTTCATGAGATGCATATACCCAGTAAAATAACTCATTTCTTTGAAAGGATAGTACCATTGCAACAAAAATTACACAAAAGATGACAGAAAACGAACATGATATCAACAATAGCAAGTGAAAACTTCAATTAGGTTGTATTATGGGTTTCAATAAATACACATTCAAGAATTGCATTATACACACTCCTACTATCTCATATTTGGATCACAACAAAACACACTCCTACTATCTCATATTTAGATCACAACAAACTGAAATTTGGAGGACCCGCAGTTTCATGCAATACTTCATCTCGTTCTCTGTTTTTATATCGAACAGTTCACATATAATAGTCAATTTTACTGCATGAAACAATCTCAATTGTCGATCTCAATCGAACGGCTGAGAGCATTACAACCGAGAATATAATTCCTATATACTGGTCATTTAACTAATATGCCCATATTATAGTAGTAATTAGGTAGAAAGACTAACTCACGCAGCATAGATTGAGATAAAAAATAAATAAGAGAATTATTGAAAAAATACTTGTGACAAAATTTAATACATAAAATGTGCAGTAGAGGAGTAGCTTTTCAAATCAGTTAAATAAATTCATCTGCATAATTTGGAAGAATGACATAATCTTGTTGTGAGAATCTCAAACTTACATTACATTGAATAGAATATCCAAATATCTATGCAACAACAGTTGTAAACTTTCTAAAACACCTTGTTAAACACAGAATGAAAAAGAAAACAAAAGGATCATTTGTATTGTTCAAAGAAACAATATTTGAAAATCTTCAACTCTTGCTATTAGTAGCAAGTTGAAGTTAACTCATACTCAAAATGCTTATATTAACCTAAACCAAACATCTTCAGAGCTTAAGCTCAACATCAAAACCAGCAGGAAGATCAAGTTGCATAAGAGAATCTATTGTTTGAGCTGTAGGATATAGAATATCAATGAGACGCTGATGATTTCTGACTTCGAAATGGAATCGAACGTCTTTGTGTACATGTGGAGATTTAAGTAGGCAGTGAATTCGCTTCTTGGTTGGTAAAGGTACAAGACCCATTGTTTTGGCATTAGTAGTTCTTGCTCCATCTAATATCTGCTTGCAGGAATCCTCTATCAAGTCTGCCCAGTAAGATCTAAGCTTGATTCAGATTTTCTGCTTCGGTGCAATCTAAAAATAATATGATAAACATGTCATGAATTGTTATTCTAATCTCTGTATACACACAAGAAAGTCAAACAAATGATTAAAATGATATCTGCAAGTCTCAAAACCTTAGGTTGTTTTTTCATCATTTCACCTTTACTTGAACACTAGAAAACTAATAGGTGATGCCAAATTCCATTTAAGTTAAATGCACATAGTAAGTATTAGAATTGCCATGTTACAACGTCCGCTCATCTTTTTCGATAACTAGGAATCGAACTCGGTACTCCAGGGTTTATAATACTCGCACACACTGGTCAAAATCAAAGTGGTAGATACCACCAATGCCTGCTAGTCTACAAAGAACTGTTGATGGAAATACCACCAATCCAACTGTAAAGAGCGATTGTACAGAGTAGGTAAGTTATAGATCAAAACAGTAAATTCTACTCCATAAAAATCATCAGTGAACTTATAAGTCTCATCATAAGTCTATTACTCCACACACTTTAAAGGAAGTTGGATGCAACTATATTGGATGCAACAATAAGTTGGATGTCAAATATTTTCATGTAACATTCTTTTCCGCCTTCTTTTACTACACTTAGGAGTCACAAAGTGTAATTGTATGAAGTATGTGTTTCAGAAGAACGAATGAGAGTGATGATACAGCCAAACTAAATAAGGTGTGCATATAGAGTGAGTAAGGATTGTGTGAAGCGTAAGAAGAATGAAAACAAAAAAAGAGAACAACCAATAAGGTTTAAAAGCCTAAAGAGTATGCGAATGACTTTGTGAAGCCCTTGTTTCAGCAGAATGATAACTAATTAGAGAAATGATAAAATGATGTGCAATAAGTAAAGCTCCTTAAGTTCCTTTTCATTAACAATGTAAGCTTCTATGAGCTTAAGTTTCTTGGATGAAAAATGTTGAAAAAAAAAAACAAGAGAATAGTAATAAAAGATCACATCAATTCGTGCATGTGTTGCATGATTCAAAGCCATATATGATACATCACATCATATAATTAACTTCATAGCCAAATCAAGTTGAATGATTGAATTGTGTGATTAAAATCATTGGCTTGCTCAATCATATTGAATCACATACAAATCCCAAAACATGTGATCATGTAATTTAAAAAACCCTTCAAATTCATTCTTGAAACAGATTTTACACAAAACTATAGCAAAATTATCAAATATATGCATCATATGTTATTAATTAATAAAACCGAGACCAATGTAACCTTGTCCAGAAACTGTCATACTTTTTACAAGGGAGCATACTTTTTACTACTAAGTAACCGGCTAGCATCAATAAACCTATTACCTAACTAACCAAACACAATTTACAAATTAAAATGTCCATTAGTTTTATTACTATCCGCAAAGCATTAAACATAGATACAAACACTAGAAATGACACGGGCAAGTAGAGACATGTAATAATTTTAAAAAATAGAAGTCGTTAAAAGTAACTACATGTATCCATGTTGTGTCAGACACTAGAAACACATTCAGTACTACATAGATTACTACTATATTCAATGACCATGCAAAATGCACATTTAGAATTTGACCACCACATATACCCCCAAAAAATATAATTATCAATCAACATACCATGTCTGCATCAGCCCCAATGCTAATCTTCGAAGTACTCGAAGTCTCCAAATCACCAACCTAAAACACCAAGACATTTCATCACTAAGAATACTAACTTAACAGAGTTCAAAACATTAAGAAAAAACACAGGTCAATCAAAACCATAACAATGCTAAAGCCAATTCAATTCACATTTACAAACAAACATATTAAACTCCAAAATTTCACAAAAGAATTTTCATTTTCCCCTTTCACTTTATCACCAAAAATTATGTGAATCCAACCCCCATTTTTTCCCATATTTTTCCCATATGTTCAATTAATACATTTAATAAACATAATTAACCAGGGACGCTATATAAACATGAAGAAAATGAAGAAAAAAGGGCAAAGAGGGAAATTCACAAACCTGAAAGGAACTGTTAAGAGACTCAACATCTTTGGTATCAGCGGAATTCAAAACTTCTGGAACAGCACAAACGACAGTTGACGAATGAAGAGGTTTTGTTGGGTTTGTAAGCCTCAAAGTGTTGCCGGAGAGAAAGGATAAAGATTGGAACTTTGGCTTGGAAGATAATGAAGTGAAAGAATTGGAGAGAGAAAGTGAAGGAACAAATGTTGATGAAAGAGAAGAAACCGCCATTGAAACTTCACTCAGAACTGAAAGAAAGATTGCTTTGTGTGAATAAGAATTATCCGTTGTTTTATTTAATTTTATATTTTTCTTTCTTTTATTTGTTTTTTATTTTTGTTTTACAAGGTTGGAGCCCAAGACCTAAAATGATTTCAGTTTTGTACATTGCTACTCCACTTTTTTTTCTTTTGTGAAAACTTTTCAGAAACAAAATTGTGTTAATTTTATTTATTAGAGATTTGAGACTTTTGAATTATAATTGTCTATATTTATTTATATAAATAATAAAAATATTACAAAAAAATTATTTTCATAATATATTTTTATTAACTAACATTTTTTAAAATGTATTTTTATTAATTAACAATTCATACTTTTTCTTTAACGATAATTAACTTAGAAGATTTTTATTATAATAAAAAGAAGACACATTTGAAAAATAAAAATAAAAATACAAAATATTTTTATAAAATAAACAGAATTTAATGGTTAAAATATTTAAATGAATTAAGAGAATTTTCAAAATTAATTTTCAAAATGCTTTTGACATTATTTTATAAATTAATTTTTACAATGCAATTTCATTTTTAGAAAATAAATTTAATGAAAAAAATAGCATATATAATCAATATCTAAATTGTGGCACATGTTGTGGTCACCAGGAATAGGTCTTAGTTATGTACAGTGACGCACAAGATTGGATAGGTTAAATTTTAAGTTTAATATTTTAAATTTAAAAATAAAATATGGATTTAAATTTTAACAGCTCAATACTCATTAAACAATTACGTGAGACAATATTGCACACAATCCAAATACATTAAGAACAACTTTGCAAAAATAATCACAAAGCAAAACCCCTAGAATTGCACAAAGACGCCATTAAGTTCACGAAAAATAACACAAATCAGCACATTAACATGACCTGAAATTCCTAACGCCAATCTCATGTAAAAAAACAATATATACACACATAACATATAACATACCATATATAAACTTCAAATATATATAGTTTATAAAAAAAACATCAAGTACATGACCCATTTAAATTGTTTTTTTTTATGAAAATTATCATCTAGATGAGTGAACTGGTAAACTTGAATCCTTGTCACGACTTCTTTTTCGAGATGTCGGATCCAAAGGTAGAGTAGAATTGTCTGTTGGTCTCGAGCTTCCCACACCTTTCCACTTATTTTCAAGGTTTTCAGCAGATTCGCCGTTAACATCTTCGTGATCTGATTTATCACAAGATTGAGAACAACACCATATGTCATCCTGTGATCTCCTTTCTGCAGCCATCATAGCTGCTTGTGCTGGAGTAAGTGACCTCATTATAATACTATTGCCACCAATACAATTTGGTCCAGATGGAATAAGACATCCCAACTGTGATATCTTTTCCGCAGCTTTGAGTGCACTATTATGACTATTATGTAGAGATGAGAGTGGAGGTTGACGAGAATAACCACCCAAGCGCCTTCCTGGGAGGTCAAATCCCTCAGCGGAGTCAGTTATCCCCTTAGAAATCAACTCTTCACATTCCTGTGCATGATTAGTGAAATGGATAGAGGAACAACAAATAAGCAAATCTAATAATCTGCTATGAAAGGAAAACACAGTTTTCTACTTAATTTACAGCAGTAAACAATTATTTAGAACAATCATAAGTAATGGTAAAACAATGGTATCACTTTTCAACGGTTATTCTACTGAAAATTGTCCAATAGTAAAATATTTCTCCACTAAACTAAATCCAATTACTCAAAATAGAATGTGAAATTTTGAGGGTTCTGTAAATTGCAAGGAAAATAAAGTTCTATCCACCCGCTATTTTAGTGTCTTTAATTTGTTTTATTTGTAATTATTTAGGATTCTTAGGTAATAAAAAATGTTTAAAGAGCAACAGCGCTACGTGTCAACTACAATCAACAATCTGAGAACCGCTCAGTATGTTATATGTTGATCATAACCTTGTTAATCAAATTCATGGCTATAATATTTCAATGAATCAAGAAAATGATAAAATTGTTGAGACCTATACCAGAAAAGTAGTGAATAAAAAATGCAATAGAAAAAACCAAATATGACAAATAAAACCCACATACAATCCCCAAGGTAATTGTCTGAAGAACAAAAGGGTGAAAAAGTAGTTATCGCATGTTTTGCAGTCTTTTCTTTCACCGAAAACTGGTGAGTCAAGTTGAGCATAAAAAACAAAATGAACAACAACATTAAATAGCAAGAATATTGAGAATTTCAAATTCAAAATAGGGTGGCCAAGTTTACATACCAAAGTGAAATTTTAACAATAGTATAGATAAAATAAGGTATAACAAGCTCCAATTTTGAAGTTCATCCTTGCTATATGGAAAATAAAAAAAGGAAACAAAAAATAGATGGCTGTGCACAATTTCATTTAGACCAAAGCCAAATTTATATATATTTACCCATAAAGCAAGTTACATAGTTCTATTAAGAGGCAAGGTTGGGGCCTGGGTGGACATGGGCTAAGCCATCAGAGTATCTCCATCGGTCACAGGCAGAGCATCGCTCCAACTTCATATTGTTTTCCAACGTACAAAATTTACAAGACCAAGTGTTGTGCTTGGTAGTAACATCTTTTGGCTGTTGCGAACCACACAATTCACATATAGGCGCCAATGACTGCATTAATTCAGCACCATTTGCATGCATTAGAAAAGGTGCAATATGTTACAAGACCAAAGGTAGTGTTAGTTATATTCTTTAGAAGGAATAAAAGTCACATCACTATTTCAAGAACACAATAATAAACCCTCACTTAATATACTTTGTAACAACACAAAAATGAAAAATTAAAAAAAAAATATTGAGATGAATGATAGATGTATAGTTGAATGCTTACTTTATTTAACAAAGTGCACATGAGACACTCCCACATTGCAAGTTCTTCAGAATGAAGCGTTCTATTAACAACAGATAGTGACTCAGATGAACATGATAAATTTGCAAAACTTGAACAACAGATAGTGACTCAGATGAACATGATAAATTTTCAAAACTTGATCCTGTTGGAACCAAGTTGGTTCTAAATACTTAGGATTTTGATGCTTACAAATGTACTCTATATAAACTTATATTGTACTTTGAATTATTAAGTTAAATGCCCCAGAAACTGAAGGAATCAGAAGCAGTGATCAAATGATTCCAGAAAAATGAATTCTGGAATGACCAGAAGATACTCCAGGAATGTCAAAACATGACCAGAAGATATCTTTGATGGCCCAGATCAGAAGGAATAAATTTCAGAATGAAACATGGATCATATCATTGGAAACCCTGCCAGAAGGAGACTTGATCAAGACAAACAGGAATCAAATATCAATTTTATTCCAGACGTTATTCTGACTAGAAGATGGCCTGGCAGTGAAAAATT
>JBBPBO010000001.1:76702690-76722699 GCA_037974295.1 Cicer cuneatum | reverse complement strand
AATGCAATTTCATTTTTAGAAAATAAATTTAATGAAAAAAATAGCATATATAATCAATATCTAAATTGTGGCACATGTTGTGGTCACCAGGAATAGGTCTTAGTTATGTACAGTGACGCACAAGATTGGATAGGTTAAATTTTAAGTTTAATATTTTAAATTTAAAAATAAAATATGGATTTAAATTTTAACAGCTCAATACTCATTAAACAATTACGTGAGACAATATTGCACACAATCCAAATACATTAAGAACAACTTTGCAAAAATAATCACAAAGCAAAACCCCTAGAATTGCACAAAGACGCCATTAAGTTCACGAAAAATAACACAAATCAGCACATTAACATGACCTGAAATTCCTAACGCCAATCTCATGTAAAAAAACAATATATACACACATAACATATAACATACCATATATAAACTTCAAATATATATAGTTTATAAAAAAAACATCAAGTACATGACCCATTTAAATTGTTTTTTTTTATGAAAATTATCATCTAGATGAGTGAACTGGTAAACTTGAATCCTTGTCACGACTTCTTTTTCGAGATGTCGGATCCAAAGGTAGAGTAGAATTGTCTGTTGGTCTCGAGCTTCCCACACCTTTCCACTTATTTTCAAGGTTTTCAGCAGATTCGCCGTTAACATCTTCGTGATCTGATTTATCACAAGATTGAGAACAACACCATATGTCATCCTGTGATCTCCTTTCTGCAGCCATCATAGCTGCTTGTGCTGGAGTAAGTGACCTCATTATAATACTATTGCCACCAATACAATTTGGTCCAGATGGAATAAGACATCCCAACTGTGATATCTTTTCCGCAGCTTTGAGTGCACTATTATGACTATTATGTAGAGATGAGAGTGGAGGTTGACGAGAATAACCAGCCAAGCGCCTTCCTGGGAGGTCAAATCCCTCAGCGGAGTCAGTTATCCCCTTAGAAATCAACTCTTCACATTCCTGTGCATGATTAGTGAAATGGATAGAGGAACAACAAATAAGCAAATCTAATAATCTGCTATGAAAGGAAAACACAGTTTTCTACTTAATTTACAGCAGTAAACAATTATTTAGAACAATCATAAGTAATGGTAAAACAATGGTATCACTTTTCAACGGTTATTCTACTGAAAATTGTCCAATAGTAAAATATTTCTCCACTAAACTAAATCCAATTACTCAAAATAGAATGTGAAATTTTGAGGGTTCTGTAAATTGCAAGGAAAATAAAGTTCTATCCACCCGCTATTTTAGTGTCTTTAATTTGTTTTATTTGTAATTATTTAGGATTCTTAGGTAATAAAAAATGTTTAAAGAGCAACAGCGCTACGTGTCAACTACAATCAACAATCTGAGAACCGCTCAGTATGTTATATGTTGATCATAACCTTGTTAATCAAATTCATGGCTATAATATTTCAATGAATCAAGAAAATGATAAAATTGTTGAGACCTATACCAGAAAAGTAGTGAATAAAAAATGCAATAGAAAAAACCAAATATGACAAATAAAACCCACATACAATCCCCAAGGTAATTGTCTGAAGAACAAAAGGGTGAAAAAGTAGTTATCGCATGTTTTGCAGTCTTTTCTTTCACCGAAAACTGGTGAGTCAAGTTGAGCATAAAAAACAAAATGAACAACAACATTAAATAGCAAGAATATTGAGAATTTCAAATTCAAAATAGGGTGGCCAAGTTTACATACCAAAGTGAAATTTTAACAATAGTATAGATAAAATAAGGTATAACAAGCTCCAATTTTGAAGTTCATCCTTGCTATATGGAAAATAAAAAAAGGAAACAAAAAATAGATGGCTGTGCACAATTTCATTTAGACCAAAGCCAAATTTATATATATTTACCCATAAAGCAAGTTACATAGTTCTATTAAGAGGCAAGGTTGGGGCCTGGGTGGACACGGGCTAAGCCATCAGAGTATCTCCATCGGTCACAGGCAGAGCATCGCTCCAACTTCATATTGTTTTCCAACGTACAAAATTTACAAGACCAAGTGTTGTGCTTGGTAGTAACATCTTTTGGCTGTTGCGAACCACACAATTCACATATAGGCGCCAATGACTGCATTAATTCAGCACCATTTGCATGCATTAGAAAAGGTGCAATATGTTACAAGACCAAAGGTAGTGTTAGTTATATTCTTTAGAAGGAATAAAAGTCACATCACTATTTCAAGAACACAATAATAAACCCTCACTTAATATACTTTGTAACAACACAAAAATGAAAAATTAAAAAAAAAATATTGAGATGAATGATAGATGTATAGTTGAATGCTTACTTTATTTAACAAAGTGCACATGAGACACTCCCACATTGCAAGTTCTTCAGAATGAAGCGTTCTATTAACAACAGATAGTGACTCAGATGAACATGATAAATTTGCAAAACTTGAACAACAGATAGTGACTCAGATGAACATGATAAATTTTCAAAACTTGATCCTGTTGGAACCAAGTTGGTTCTAAATACTTAGGATTTTGATGCTTACAAATGTACTCTATATAAACTTATATTGTACTTTGAATTATTAAGTTAAATGCCCCAGAAACTGAAGGAATCAGAAGCAGTGATCAAATGATTCCAGAAAAATGAATTCTGGAATGACCAGAAGATACTCCAGGAATGTCAAAACATGACCAGAAGATATCTTTGATGGCCCAGATCAGAAGGAATAAATTTCAGAATGAAACATGGATCATATCATTGGAAACCCTGCCAGAAGGAGACTTGATCAAGACAAACAGGAATCAAATATCAATTTTATTCCAGACGTTATTCTGACTAGAAGATGGCCTGGCAGTGAAAAATTGAACAAATCAAAGCAAGATAAAATAGTGCAGGTTTGAAGGTGCAAACACGAGAAGGGGGTTTGAATTGTGTTCATCAAACTTAATTTCTTTTGCTGTTTTATTAAATATTGATTTGAATTATTCGATAAATAATTAATCAGATTCAGCAGCAGATAATAATAACATAATAACACATCAATTTATACTGGTTCACCGTTAACTAGGCTACGTCCAGTCCCTTCCTGCAGAAGGCCTTTTACTAATTCAAACTCCTTTGAATTACAACACAACTGACCCTTCAAGTCAGTCTTCCCAAACCGCCTGACAACCCCAGACTTTTGAGGAACAACAACACCTTGACTATACCTGCCAAGTCTTTTCAAACAGCCTGACAACCCCGGACTTTTGAGGAATAACAACACCTTAACTAAACCAGCTAAGTCTTCTTCTACCAATCTGACAACCCCAGATTGAAGAAGGAATCTACACCACTATAATAAAGGTTTAGAACTTTGCAACGTTGCTTCTGGAAAGCTGTTTGTTGCACTGTATTTCTCTCTCGAAAACACTTAGAAAATATTGCTCTTGTTCATTTGTGTTTCTCTCTTTTGAACTCTCAGATATATTTGAATTGAAGCTTGAGTTCTTGTGTTTTTCAATACTTTATTCTTCAGCATTAAGTCTCTATTTATAGTTGAACTTTAGAACTTCACTGATGCTTTACTTCTGCAGTATATTTAGATTAATCTGTTTTGAGAATATTCTGGAGTAATTTGCTCAGATTCTGTTTTGAGCCTTTTGCTCAGATTCTATTTTGAGCCTTTTTCTCCAATTCTGTTTTGAACTTTTTTTTCCGATGCTATAATCCTCATGATCAAATCTGCACCCTTGGATCTTCATGCGATATTCCACAACTGGACCAGCCGAATTGATATGCTGTAATCCTCTAATTTCGGCCTTTGCTGGACTGCACAGTCTGTCCCTCTGATTTCGGCCACCACTGGGCCATGGTCTGATTTTCTGATCTGGACCATCACTGGACCAAATAATTATTTCTGAACCATTGATCTGGAAGTTTTTACTCTGATCTGGACAGATTCTGGACTTTGGTCTGGAACAAACTGAAATTAACTTGAACAAAAAATATTTCAGTCTGGACATTTTACCTTTAATTTTGGAACAGGTCTGGATTGATTCTGGAACTCATTTCTTTTGGTCTGGACTTAGTTCCATGTCTTGAATCATGCTATCTTATGGTCTTGGCCAAATCTCGATTGATCCTCTTGTTCTGGACTCATAAACATACCTTCTGGTCAAGTCTGGAACAAGTCTGGACTGTGTAATTTTCCACTGTCAGGCCATCTTCTGGTCAGAATAACTTATGGAATAAAATTGATATTCGACTCCTGTTTGTCTGGAACAACTCTCCTTCTGGCAGGCTTTCCAACGGTATGATCCATGTTTCATTATGATTTTTATTCCTTCTGTTATGGGCCACCAAACATATCCTCTGGTGATGTTTTGACATCCTTGAACATATTCTGGAAATTCCAGAATTCATTTTCCTTTTATCTCTGCTTCTGTTTCCTTCAGTTTCTGGGGCATTTAACTTAATAATTCAAAGTACAAAATAAGTTTACATTGAGTACATTTGTAAGCATCAAAATCCTAAGTACTTAGAACCAACTTGGTTCCAACAATCTCCCCCTTTTTGATGATGACAAAACCTTAACTTATTTTGCTAACTTATGACTCGAAAACTTTGAATTACTCCCCCTCAGACCAATCTCTCCCCCTAAGTCTGATACTCTCCTTTTCAACTCCTTCTTTGTTCTCTCTTTCTTTTGTTCTCTTCTCCTCTCCTTTTCAACTCCTTCTTTTTGCTCTCTTTCTTTTTCTCTTTTCACATTTCCTCTCCTTTTCAACTCCTTCTGTTTTCACTCTTTCTTTGGCTTTCTTTGTTTTTCTCTCTCCCTGTTTCCTCTCCTTTTCAACTCCTTCTATTTTCTCTCTTTCTTTTTCTCTCATTCTTTCTTTTTATCTCTCCTTTTCTAATTATTTCTCCTTTCTTTCTCTCTCTTTCTTTCTCCCCCTTTTTGTCATCAGCCAAAAAGTGGTCATACTATTTTTATATTTTTTGTTTTTCTCTTTACAAATTACAGAAAGTAAAAATTGAATTTAAAAGACATAAAATAAAATTTGCAAGAAATTTTAAAAACTCCTAAGATGACTACTTGAGCTAGTCAAATATGGAGGTCATGCTGAGATGCTTCTTAATGAACTCGAACCTATCTTCTGGTAATGCCTTGGTGAAGATATCAGCCCATTGATGATCAATGTCCACTAACTGGATGCTCAAAGTCCCTTTTTGGACATGGTCCCTAATGAAATGGTGTTTTATTTAAATGTGTTTGGCTCTAGAGTGTAAGATAGGGTTCTTGGTTAGGTTTATGGCTGAAGTGTTATCACAGAACAAAGGGATATTGTTTTCGGAGATGTTGTAATCTTCAAGTTGGTGTTTCATCCAGAGTAACTGTGAACTGCATCCTGCTGCTGATATATACTCAGCTTCTACTGTTGACATAGCAATGGTGCTTTGTCTTTTGCTTGACCAAGAGATCAAATTTTCACCTAAAAATGTGCAGTTGCCACTGGTACTTTTCCTTTCCAACTTGTCTCCAGCGTTGTCAGAATCACAAAAACCTTTTAGTTTGTAGGTGGGTGTTTTCTTGTATAACAAGGTAAGGTTGGTGGTTCCTTTAAGGTATCTCATAATTCGTTTGACAGCAGTTAAATGGGATTCCCTAGGGTCAGCTTGAAATCGGGCACAGACACAAACACTAAACATAATGTCAGGTCTAGAAGCAATTAAATATAGAAGGGATCCAATCATACCTCTGTATGTTTTATGGTCTACCTTTTGACTGGTTTCATCTTTCTCAAGTGAGCAGGTTGGGTGCATTTAGATTGGTGAATGAGTATACCTGATTTACCTTGATGAATCTGAATTCCCAGGAAGAACTTAAGTTCTCCCATCATGCTCATTTGGAACTCCTTCTTTCTGTTGATTGTATCCATGAGCTACAACTTCACCCTTTTCATTGAATTTGTTTCTGAATACCTACTTGGTTCCAATAATGTTTTTGTTTGCTCTGGATACCAGATCCCAAACATCATTCCTTTGGAATTCATTCAGCTCTTCTTGCATTGCAGGTATCCAACCTTCCTCTGCCAAAACTTCATCAACATTGCTTGGTTCGCATCAGCTTCTGGTTCTGTAACAGCTTCTGATTCTGATAAATCAGCTTCTGATTCTGGTGAATTTGTAACAGCTTCAGATTCTGGTAAATATCCAGATTTCTCTTATGACTTATCTTGGCTGTTTCTCACTTGATCAGATTTATCTTTCGAAGATTTGTCATCTGTTGCTGACTTGCTTGTATCCTTTACATAATGCAAATCAAATAAGTTAAAATTTAACTCAATACAGCCAAACCATTCGTTCTGCTTCTGCTCCCTTTGGTTCTGATGAACCTGTACTATCTTTATCTTGCTTTGATTTGGCAAGCAGTTTGTCATATACCATAATATAAATCAATTAATAAAAAATGAACTTAGTACAGCCAAACCATTAATTCTGCTTCTGGTGGTTTCTGTTTGTTTTTTAAACCACTGGAATGTTGTTTCTTCTGAGCATTCAATTCGTGTGAATCATCTGGTTCTTCTGACAGTTTTGAAAACCTGCAGAATACTTATCTAGCTTTGATTTGTTAAGATCAAGCTTCTGGTTATCACAGTAAACATAAATATTAAATAATAGTATTTACAGCAAGATGTAGCCTCAGTTTTACTCTGAAAATCCTCTTGCTTCTGATTTTCAGATTCCTAATCTATATGTTCTGAGATTACATAGTTTGGATGAGGGAATTTCAAATCCCTTCAAGGTTTGTAGTTTTGATGAATCTCACTGGAGAGTTTGAAGAACTCTCTTGATTCTGATTCTTTAATTTCTGTTTTGGCTCAGACACCATATTTCTCTGGTGATTCTGGAACTTATGGTGATTCTGATAATTAAAGTAGTTCTGATGATCATACCTCAACCTTTGATACTGATACCTGTTCAGGTTCTGGTTCTGGTACTGATTCTGATTCTGATTCTGGTTCCAGTGTTGATTCTGGTTCCAGTTTCTGTGCCTCCAGTTCTAGTTCTGGTTCCAGTGTTGGTTCTGGTTCCAGTTCCTGTACCTCTGATACTGGTTCCAGTTCTGGTTCTGGTTCTAGTTTCTGTGCTTCTGGTACTGGTTCCAGTTTTGGTTCTGGTTCCAATTCCTGTTCCTCTGATGCTGGTTCCAGTTCTTGTTCTGATACGAATGATATATATGATATTTCCTGTTCGTCCTATAATTCTGGTTCTGGTTCTGATAGGTATTGTGTTGACCAGTTCTTCTTCTACCAGAGTCACTTTGCTTCTGTTTGGTAGATGTTGGAACATAAACCTTCTTCTGCTTGTGCGTTGCCAACATCCATTGTCCAGGCACCATTGTTGGTGTCTCCTTCTGGTTGCTCAGAATATCTGCAACATAGACAATTTGATCTTTTGGTACCCATAACTGATTGGGTCCAGGTTTGTTAGTTGTAATAGCTCTCTGATCTTGTTCAGATTTTACCATTGGACAAGATAATTCAGAGTGACCTTTCTTGGCACAAACACTACATAAAACATCAGAATGAACAGCTTTATTTTCAGTAATTGTTTCTTTAAAACCAAGACCTCTTTTTCCAAAATTACTGTTTCCATAAATCATAGATGCATTTTTACTTCTTTCCATTCCATTGGAAATAAAGTTTTGAAAAACTTGCTCATCCATATCAGATTTACAAACAGTTTCAGAAGTGGAACAATTATTACTGTTATGTTTCTTCTGGGAACCTCTCCTCTTTCTGTTTTCCCAGATCTTAACCATCTTTTTGGTTAAGTATGCCATATCATCATAGTCACTCTCACTATCCTCTGATTTTGATTCTGCCTTTGCAGCTTTCTTCTGTTTCGATTTTAGAGCCAGATTCTTCTTCTTAGGTTCATCTTCTTCCAGTTCTATTTCATGAGACCTGAGTGAGCTGATCAGATCTTCCAGCCTTAAGGTTTTCAGATCTTTGGCTTGCTGAACTGCAGTAACCATTGGTCTCCAACTTTTTGGTAAACTTCTTAGAATCTTACTGACATGATCTGCAGTGGTATAGCTTTTGTTTAATACTTTTAAACCTGATACCAGAGTTTGGAATCTGCTAAACATTATTTCAATGTCTTCATCCTCTTCCATCTTGAACAGCTCATACTTTCTGACTAATATGTTAGCCCTTGCTTTTTGAACCTGCTGGGTTCCTTCATAGGTCAGAACGAGACTGTCGAATATGCTCTTTGCTGTGTCTTTATTTGTGCATCTATCAAATTCCTTGAATGTGATTGCATTGACCATGATGTTTCTGGACTTGTGATGAAGTTTGTGTAATCTGCTCTGATCTTGTGTCATATCATCCAAGTCTAATTCTTTAGTTGGATCTTCTGGATCAGTTGGTGTAGTGTATCCTCTGACTATCATCTTCCATAGTTCAGGATCTTGAGATATGACAAAACTTCTCATTCTGTCCTTCTAATACTCAAACCTTTCTCCATCAAACATTGGTGGTCTATTGATGTTGCCTCCCAAATCTTCTGACATATTGAACCCCTTGGACCTTTCCTCAAACATTGTTAAGTGCTCAGCCTTGAAACCAGGCTCTGATACCAATTGAAGGTGCAAAACACGAGAAGGGGGGTTGAATTGTGTTTTACTTAACTTGAATCTTTATCTGTTTTTATACTTTCAAAACAAAACTTAATGTATAATTAAAAACAGAGTTAGCAGCGGATAAAAATAAAAATAAAACTCACAGATTTTATACTGGTTCACCGTTAACTAGGCTACGTCCAGTCCCTTCGCCTTGAAGGATTTCACTAATTCAATCTTGAATTACAACCTTGCTACTGACCCTCCAAGTCAGTCTTCTCAATAGTCTAACAATCCTAGACTTCTTGAGGAAAACAACTCCTGTTCTTCAGCCAATCTGACAACCCCAGATTGTAGAAGAAATCACAATCTAATTGCCAAGTAATCTGCTACCCCTTCTGACTCCCTCAGATTGTAGACTCTACTTCAACAACATAGATTTTATCTTCAGCCAATCTGACAACCCCAGATTGTAGAAGAAACCACAACACTATGAATCTAATTGCCAAGTAACCTGCTACCTCTACTGACTCCCTCAGTTTGTAGACTCTACTTCAACAACTTAGATCTGACACAATGGAAGGAAAATAACACGAGTACTTGCTTCTTGAAAGCTAAAACTCACAATTGACTTCTATGAAAATTTGGGTGTTTGTTGCTTTGGAAGTGTATGACTCTTTTGTGATTTTCGATTCTTTATTCTTCAGCATTAAATCTCTATTTATAGTTGAACTTTAGAACTTCACTAATGCTTTACTTCTGCAGTATATTTAGATTAATCTGTTTTGTGAATATTCTGGAGTAGTTTGCTCAGATTCTGTTTTTGAGCCTTTTTCTCAGATTCTGTTTTGAGCCTTTTTCTCCAATTCTGTTTTGCATTTTTCTCAGATTCTGTTTTGAACATTGGATGTTCATGCGATAGTCCACATCTGGACCAGCCTATTTGATATTCCGTGATCCTCTGATTTCAGCCTTTGCTGGACTGCACAGTCTGTCCCTCTGATTTCGGCCACCACTAGGCCATGGTCTGATTTTCTGATCTGAACCATCACTGGACCAAATAATTATTTCTGAACCATTGATCTGGAAGTTTTTACTCTGATCTGGACAGATTCTGGACTTTGGTCTGGAACAAACTGAAATTAACTTGAACAACAAATATTTCAGTTTGGACATTTTACCTTTAACTTTGGACCAGGTCTGGATTGATTCTGGAACTCATTTCTTTTGGTCTGAACTTAGTTTCATGTCCTGAATCATGCTACTTATGGTCTAAGCCAAATCTGGATTGATCCTCTTGTTCTGGACTCATAAACATACCTTCTGGTCAAGTCTGGAACAAGTCTGGACTGTGTAATTTTTCACTGCCAGGCCATCTTCTAGTCAGAATAACTTCTGGAATAAAATTGATATTTGATTCCTGTTTGTCTGGAACAACTCTCATTCTGGCAGGCTTTCCAACAGTATGATCCATGTTTCATTATGATTTTTTTTCTTTCTGTTCTGGGCCACCAAACATATCCTCTGGTGATGTTTTGACATCCTGGAACATCTTCTGGAAATTCCAGAATTCATTTTCCCTTGATCTCTGCTTCTGTTTCCTTCAGTTTCTGGGGCATTTAACTTAATAATTCAAAGTACAAAATAAGTTTACATTGAGTACATTTGTAAGCATCAAAATCCTAAGTACTTAGAACCAACTTGGTTCCAACAATCTCCCCCTTTTTGATGATGACAAAACCTTAACTTATTTTGCTAACTTATGACTCGAAAACTTTGAATTACTCCCCCTCAGACCAATCTCTCCCCCTAAGTCTGATACTCTCCTTTTCAACTCCTTCTTTGTTCTCTCTTTCTTTTGTTCTCTTCTCCTCTCCTTTTCAACTCCTTCTTTTTGCTCTCTTTCTTTTTCTCTCTTAACATTTCCTCTCCTTTTCAACTCCTTCTGTTTTCACTCTTTCTTTTTCTTTCTTTCTTTTTTTCTCTCCCTGTTTCCTGTCCTTTTCAACTTCTTCTGTGTTCTCTCTTTCTTTTTCTCTCCTTCTTTCTTTTTATCTCTCATTTTCTACTTATTTCTCCTTTCTTTCTCTCTCTCTCTCTCTTTCTCCCCCTTTTGTTCATCAGCCAAAAAGTGGTCCAACTATAAATTTTATTTTTTGTTTTTCTTTACAAAGTATAGAACATAAATTAAAAGACACAAAATAAAATAACAGGAAATTTTTAAAACTCCTAAGATGACTACTTGAACTAGTCAGGTATGGAGGTAATGCTGAGATGCTTCTTAATGAACTCGAACCTATCTTCTGGTAAAGCTTTGGTGAAGATATCAGCCCATTGATGATCAGTGTCCACAAACTGAATGTTGAGTACTCCTTTCTCAACATAATCTCTGATGAAGTGGTGTTTGATTTCTATGTGTTTGGCTCTACAATGTAGGATACCAAAAACTTGATAGCGTTTCAGCAAGTGTACTGAATCGTTGCAAGTAATAATAAAAACGTTAATACCGAGTGTCGAACTCAAGGATTGCGTTTTACTATCCAATTATATTTAATTACTGAAATTGAATAAAAAGTTTCTAGATTGAGTAGAATAATATTTGTAATAAAAACAGTAATAAAATTGAACTTTTATAATGAGAAAAATGTCACGGATGAGTTTCACTGCGAGTCCAACCTTGGTCTCTAATTTGATCCTAGTTACTGAATTCCTTTATTGAATTATTACCGAATTCTCTTTAGTATTTCTGCCCTAATGTCTTAGTGACAGAATCTTTAATTCCAAAATAACCCCTAATTCCTTAGTGGATTTAAAATTAGGATTAAGCTTTACCGTACAGAAATTCTCTTTTTAAATTGTTGTCTTTGCAACTAATTCAATTGGTTTCATGACTTGCATCTATCCCTAGACTACAATCTCATGAATTTCTCATCTCAACCATTCGTAAAGTCCATTCCTGTTTCAAATTACGAATCGTAGAACATTTTAATGTTGATCAGGCAATAAAAAGCATTAAGCACAGAGATGAGAAAAATAATTCAATAAACATATTCATATAACAAGGAATCAAATCAGACAATTAAGGTATTCATCTAGTTTCACTCATCCCTAACAAATAGGATTTAGTTACACATTACAGAGATTAAACAGATAGAGATTAAAGAAGAAATACAAGAAAGATTCATGAATGATTCTTGATAACACTCCTTCAATGGTGTAGAACAGCCATCTCTGAGTTTCTCTTCTAGGGCACAAGTCTCTAAACTTCTCAATTGACAAAAAGATCCCTCAAAAAATCAGAAAAACTTGATTTTATAAAATCTGCAGCGCGCCACGCGCCCCACGCGTATGCCTTGCGCTTCAGGCGCATTAAAATAGAAGCATTAATGTCAAAACGCGCTTCGAGCGCAGCTGGCGCGCTTCAAGCGCACAGCATTTGATGTCTGGCGTTTATTGCATTTTGCTCCACTTTCTAGTCCGAATTTGGTTCTGGTGTCTTCATGAAAGTTGTAGCTATGGATCTTAGCTTTCATTTGAACTTGGTTTGACTCCAATTGGACATCTACAACTCCAGATATGGTAGATATACTCCATGTCGGTCATGTTGATTTATCACCAGAATTCAGCACTGCACGGACAATAAGGAAATAACATAAAACCATAAAAATATCTACTTAATAAGGGAAATATGAACATAAACATGTTGTTAAATCTATAAACTAAAATTGACAAAATATATTAAATAACTCCTTAAATTAACTAATGATTTCCTATAAATAAGACTAAAAACAATGACAAATATGCATATGATGAAGAGTTATCAATGACTAGTTGAGCTAGTCAGGTATGTAGGTAATGCTGAGATGCTTCTTAATGAACTCGAACCTATCTTCTGGTAAAGCTTTGGTGAAGATATCAGCCCATTGATGATCAGTGTCCACAAACTGAATGTTGAGTACTCTTTTCTGAACATAATCTCTGATGAAGTGGTGTTTGATTTCTATGTGTTTGGCTCTAGAATGTAGGATAGGATTTTTGGTTAGGCAAATTGCAGAGGTGTTATCACAATAGATGGGTATGTTGGATTCTAATATTTTGTAGTCTTCAAGTTAATGCTTCATCTAGAGTAGTTGAGAGCTGCAGCCAGCTGCTGAAATGTATTCAGCCTCTGCTGTTGACATGGCAATAGTGTGTTGCCTCTTACTGGACCACGAAATTAAATTGTCTCCTAAAAAGGTACAATAGCCACTGGTGCTTTTTCTTTCAAGTTTATCTCCAGCATAGTTAGAATCACAGTATCCACTCAGTTTGTATGTAGGAGTTTTCTTGTAAAACAAGGTGAGGTTGGTAGTGCCTTTTAGGTATCTAAGGATTCTTTTAACAGCAGTTAGATGAGATTCTCTAGGATCAGATTGAAATCGAGCACATACACACACACTAAATATGTTATCAGTTCTAGAAGCAGTAGAGTAATGATCCTATCATTCGTCTGTAGATTTTTTGGTCAACTTTTGTTCCTGATTCATCTTTATCAAGTGAACAAGTAGGATACATTGGTGTAGCCATAGGTTTGCAATCACTCATCTTAAACTTCTTGAGAAGTTCCTTTGTATATTTAGTTTGGTGAACGTAAATACCTTCTGAACTTTGTTGACTTTGTATTCCTAGAAAGAACTTAAGTTCTCCCATCATACTCATTTGAAATTCATGCTGCATTAATTCAGAAAATTCTTGACAAGGAATGCCATTAGTAGATCCAAAAATAATATCATCAACATAAATTTGAATGATCAGAATATCATTGTCTATTGATCGGCTAAACAAAGTATTGTCTATTTGTCCTCTTTCAAAATTATTTTTAATTAAGAAATTACTGAGTCTATCATACCATGCTCTAAGTGCTTGTTTTAACCCATACAAAGATTTTCTAAGTTTAAAGACATGGTTTGGAAATTCAGAATTTTCAAAACCTGGAGGTTGTTTAACATATACCTCTTCACTCAAATAACCATTAAGAAAAGCACTTTTAACATCCATTTGAAATAATTTGATATTATTATTTGCAGCAAAGGACAATAAGATACGAATAGCTTCTAACCTGGCCAATGGAACAAATGTCTCAGTGTAATCAATGCCCTCTTGTTGGCTGTTACCTTGTGCCACAAGCCTTGCCTTGTTTCTGACTACTTCACCCTTTTCATTTAGCTTATTTCTGAAGACCCACTTGGTTCCCACAATGTTCTTCTCTGGTCTTGGAACTAGATCCCACACATCATTCCTCTTAAATTCATTTAGCTCTTCCTGTATAGCAGGTATCCAACCTTCCTCTACCAAAACTTCATCAACATTGCTTGGTTCGCATCAGCTTCCGCAGCTTTGAGTGCAGTATTATGTAGAGATGAGAGTGGAGGTTGACGAGAATAACCACCCAAGCGCCTTCCTGGGAGGTCAAATTCCTCAACGGAGCCAGTTATCCCCTTAGAAATCAACTCTTTACATTCAGGTGCATGATTAGTGAAATGGATAGAGGAACAACAAATAAGCAAATCTAATAACTGTAAGAGCAGAGTTGCACCTAAGAGGGGGGGGTGAATTAGGTGTTGGACAATTTTTCTGTTTTTAGAGTTTTGGAGATTGTTTAAGTGACTGTTTAACGTTTGTTTAATCTTGCTGTGTTAGTAAATGAAAACTGTAAATGGCAGAAGGTAAAAACACACAGAGATTTATCCTGGTTCCCCTTACAACCTAGGGTACATCCAGTCCTCTTGCACCTCACAAGAGATTTTCCAATATCTGTTAGAATAAGTACAAGTCTAACCCTAAGACTTCAATTACAAATTCCTAACACTCTGCCTAAGATAGCACACCACTATCTTAGTTTACAACACTTGAAGAAAATACACCACTTTCTTCAAACAATAACTTTAATGATTTTTACAACAATGTTCTTAATTAAGAACAACAGAATATAATAGTTTGTGCAAGGATATCAATCCAATATACTTTCAAGTACAACAGAGAACCTTTCTCAATGATATGAAAATATAGAGCATGTACTTGAAGTATGAAAATATAACTTTGAAAAGTTCACAAAATATTTTAGAAAGTTGTTCAAAGTTCGTGGTAGGATTGATTGGTTTAAAACTGAAGTTTTGAAGTATTTATGTTGCAAGGTAACACTTCAAATCAATGGCAATGATTCCCAAACGTTTTGATGAACTTGTGCAATGTTTCAAAACTGAAAAGTTGCATTGTTTCGAAGTTGTATTCGAATACAGTCTTAGTGTATTCGAATACACTTCTATAACGTTCTGTTTGTGTTTGAAATTTGAATGTTGTAGTCGAATACAACATATTGTAGTCGAATACAAGTACGGGATTTTTGCCACTGACTTGAGTTGTATTCGAATACACAAAGCTGTAGTCGAATACAAATGTTTAAAAATAGCTACTGACTTGCAATCTGTATTCGACTACGACACTTCGTATTCGAATACAGATCTTTAGTTTTAGCTTCTGACTTGTAGTCTGTATTCGACTATGATACCTTGTATTCGAATACAGATTTCCAGTTTTGTAAAAAAACTTTATTTTCAAAAAATTTATGTTATTAGATATTTTCATAAAATATTTTAATGCATATGCTATCAAAAGGTTCTCATAATATTGTACTTAAACAGTATTTTGATTTAATATCAAATGCTTTTACTTAAATATAAATTTGAAAGATAAGTTGCTTAAAATCCTTTTTCTTTTTTATCAAGGATCTTTTTGTCTTCATCAAAAATGTAGATCTTTAAATTTCATTCTCCCCCTTTTTGATGATGACAAAAATCTTGTTGCTTGGATTTCAAATGTCTTGATTTCTCCCCCTAGATGTGTGCTTACTCCCCCTTGATAAATGTTTTTCTCCTTTTTAAGTGTTGGAGGATCTGTTCAACATAATTAGCAACAACAATATATATACACTTTTTCTCCCCCTTTTGACATTATCAAAAAGGAAGAGGATATCACATAGCAAACAAGATATGCACAAATGTAACAAATAAACAGAGGCAACACATGATATCTGGAAGCAAACAACTTAATTAACGATGTTCAAAATTACAATTAAAACAGACTTAAGAGTATTTAACACAGGGAAAGTCAAACAGTAGCAGAATACAAATAACATATACTGCAAATAGCCAAATCTAATCATCTGAGTTTGGTGGAAGATGTAGATGGTCAATTTTTTCTGATAGGTCACTCAGTTCTTGATGAAAAAATGAATGATGTGTATTGATGGCGTTTTCAAGATCTTGGAATTTGTGGTTGAAGTCAGCAGTCATGTTCTGAGTTTGATTACTGAAAGACTCATTCAAATGTTGGAATTGATCTGTGACAAAAGATTGAAGGAAGTTAAGTTTGTCCATGATCATTCTGTTTGTGATGATGTCTTCAGTATGTGTTATGTTATCTGGTTCGGGTGTTACTGTTGTTGCTGCTTCTGGTGCATCTTCTGGTACTACTTCAGGGTTTGTTGGTGGTTTTGCTTCTTCTGTATTGTTATCTTGGGCAGTTGAAGAACTTTGTCCAAGATCACCCTTATGAACATAAATTTGAAGTGATTCACTCCAAACTATTTTCATACTGGGCAAAACACTTAAGTCCGGCAGATTATCCTTGGTGGTCTGGTACAACACCTCGCCTGAGAAATCAACCTTAAAATGATCCAGAATTCTTGTGACTTCTCTGGCATAGGGTAAAACTATAGAATCTTTAGAAGTATATAGAAATGAACGAACAAAGTATGCCCAATTTAAATCAGCCCCTTCTATCATGAAGATCATAACTTGAAGTTCAAATTCAGAAATCTGTGAATAGTTCCCTGCTTTGGGTATTAAAATATAACTTAAGAAATAATGTAGTAATCTGATGTCAACAGTCAGATTACCAACACCATATCTTTGTCTAGCATACTCCGAACCAGACTGTGTGCGTTTCCTTTCCATAGTATCTTTGTCAAAACGACATAATGAAACATAAGCATCTAATTTTGTTGTGCTTACCCATTCACAGAGATGTCCTGGACACATCTTTTGACCTTCAGAGGGTATGTGCAAAATTTCCCCAATAAGTTTAGTGTTTAAATTGATAACCTTTCCTTTAACTTTAGACATTAATCTATTCCCATCCTTTTCTAGGTTACAGAAGAAAACCCTAACTAGGTCAGGATAAATGGGACCATTGTATCCAATAAATTATTCCAATTTTTGAGCCTTCAGCAACTCAGGAAATTTAAACTTGAAAAGGAGTCAAGCGTACCAATTTTGGGGGTTACCAGTTTTTTGTCAGAGAAGTGTGTTCTGAATCTGTCCAGTTCTTCTAGTGAATGAAGTAATCTGGATAGGTTAGCCATGTTGTCGTTTCTTCGTTTCTTTGAAGGACCCACAGAAGCAACCTTGGTTCTTGGTCCTATTTTGCGTGCATCCATTCTTGAGAAAATGAAGTTTACGGTGTTTTGGGGAATTTAGGGTTTTGATTTTGATTTCACAATAATCTCAGACGCAATGGATGATGAGGGGAAGGTTTATATATGACTATATGAAGGTTTAGGGATAGGTTTGGTATGAAGATTTTGAAGAAAAGAAATAAGAGACTTTGATTGTAATCGGCTACCAGTTTTTGTATTCGTAACCTAAAACTATTAACAATCCCTTTTATATATAAAAAATTCGAAACTGTAGTCGACTACAGACTTGGCGTATTCGAATACAGATTTTTCTGGGAACGTGTATTCGACTACAACCTATCTGTATTCGAATACGACAGTAATAATTTCGTTTCTCAAGTGAAATTTTTTAACAATAAACAGCCCAAAAAAAATTTTTAAACATGTAGCAAAACATACATAGATGTTAAAGAATCAAATATCATATGTAAAAGAAGAAGAAAAAAATTAAAAAAAAAAAATTGCTATGACTTAAAAAGCTTTCAAACCTTTTTGAGATAATTCTCATTTAGAATGCTTAGTTTCCTTCTAGATATTGTAGAATGAATCTCTAGATAATGGCTTTGTAAACATATCCGTTATCTGAGTACCACATTTTTTAGGTTCTTTGTGTGTATTCCTACAAAACAAGTTTATGGTTTTATTTGGTACCCAGAGTGCTTTGGGTCCTTGAATGTTAGTACCTTTCTTGACCCACACATAATGCCCTTGTGGAACACCAATGTTCCTAAAGTAACAAGCATTAGGTGTGTGACCATTAAGACCACAATAAAAACATTTTGGACTCTTTTCAGGAAAGCATGGTTTCTTTTGAATAATACTTTTCTTAGAACAAAAATGATTCTTTTGAACAGCCATTTCTTTCTCATCTTTAGATTGGTTACTTGCTTTTACAAAGGTAGTTTTACCAATACTTGGTTTATCAAATTTTGAGTAACCAAGTCCACTTTTGTCATTTGAATATCTTTGCATGCTAAGTATATTTTCCAATCCAAATTGTCCCTTTTCGTACCTTTATATAACTCTATTCATTTTGACAATTTTAAAAGAAAGTGAATCACATTTAATGCATGTAGAAATCTGTTTTTGTTTTTCAGAATTTTGTTCCATAGTGTCAATCTTTTCATTTAGGGATAAAATCTGTTTCTTTTGATTTGACACTACTTTGTACAGATTTTTACATTCATTAAGTAGTTCTTTAATGGCTTGTTGTGCATCATTATCTTCAACACAAGAATCATTATTATCATAACAAATAGTATTACTACTAACCACTTCTTCATTATCAGAATGATGAGATGCCATCAAAGCAACATTAGCGCATTCGTCATTATCTGAATTTGATGAAGAACTTACTTCATTATCTTTCCACGCTATGTATGCCTTTTTGAGTTCCTTCCTTCTGTTAGCATTTTTCTTGATAAGGTTAGGACATTCTGCTTTCATATGTCCTTCTTTCCCACATTCAAAGCAAGACATTCTGATTTGTAGTGAAGACATCTTTCTTCCTGAAGGTTTTTTTCTTCTTAAATGTTTTATCATTTTGAAGAAACTTACCGAACTTTTTAACCAGGGAAGTGATGTTTTCATCTTCATCTGAAACTTCTTCATTTATTATTTCTTTTGATTCTATTTTCAATGCTATATGCTTTGTTTTCTTCTCCAAATTCTCATTCTTTTCCAGTCTTTCTAATTCTATTTTGTGTTCTTGTAACTTTCCAAAGAGTGCTGAGAGTGACATTTTTGACAAACTTTTCTTTTCAGAAATTGCTGTCACTTTTGGCTGCCATGCTCTGGTTAATGATCTTAGAACCTTTAGGTTCAATTCATCATTAGTAAAGTTCTTGCCAAGTGCTGTTAAGTGGTTTGTTATGTGGGAAAAATGTTTCTGCATGTCCAGGATTGCTTCTCCTTGTTGCATTCTAAACATTTCGTATTCTTGAGATAAAGTGTTCAGTTTTGAACGTTTTACCTCAATTGTTCCTTCATGGGTTACTTCTAGAGTATCCCATATCTCTTTTGTTGTTTTGCAGTGGGGTATGCGAAAGAATTCATCCATACCCAATGCTGATTGTAACATATTTTTTGCTTTCTTATCAAACAGTACTTTTCTCTTTTCATCATCTGTCCATGAGGCTTTTATTTTTTTTCCTCTTTATTGTTGATAACTGTTGTTGGAACATATGGACCGTTTTCTACTGCCTCCCATATTTCATCTCCTTGAGCCTCAAGGTATGCTTGCATACGTATTTTCCAGAAATCATAGTGTTCACCGACAAAGCAGGGTGGTTTGTTACTGCTACCACCATCTCTAAAAACAGGTTGTGCGGAAGCCATGAATCTAGGAGCAATTTACCAAAAACCTGCTCTGATACCAATTGTAAGAACAGAGTTGCACTTAAGAGGGGGGGTGAATTAGGTGTTGGACAATTTTCTGTTTTTAGAGTTTTGGAGATTGTTTAAGTGACTGTTTAACGTTTGTTTAATCTTGCTGTGTTAGTAAATGAAAACTGTAAATGGCAGAAGGTAAAAACACACAGAGATTTATCCTGGTTCCCCTTACAACCAAGGGTACATCCAGTCCTCTTGCACCCCACAAGAGATTTTCCAATATCTGTTAGAATAAGTACAAGTCTAACCCTAAGACTTCAATTACAAATTCCTAACACTCTGCCTAAGATAGCACACCACTATCTTAGTTTACAACACTTGAAGAAAATACACCACTTTCTTCAAACAATAACTTTAATGATTTTTACAACAATGTTCTTAATTAAGAACAACAGAATATAATAGTTTGTGCAAGGATATCAATCCAATATACTTTCAAGTACAACAGAGAACCTTTCTCAATGATATGAAAATATAGAGCATGTACTTGAAGTATGAAAATATAACTTTGAAAAGTTCACAAAATATTT